>CAUYRH010147066.1:0-25648 GCA_963574655.1 Perodicticus potto | reverse complement strand
GCATAGTATTCCATGGTATACATATACCACAATTTATTAATCTATTCATGGGTTGATGGGCATTTGGGTTTCTTCCAAGACTTGGCAATTATGAAATGAGCTACAGTGAACATCTGGGGCAATTATCTTTGTTGCCAAGTGATTTTTGGTCTTTTGGATATATACCTAGTAGAGGAATTGCAGGATCAAATGGCAGGTCTACAGTTAGATCCCTGAGTATTCTCCAAACTTCTTTCCAGAAGGAATGTACTAGCTTGCATTCCCACCAGCAGTCAGAAGTGTTCCCTTTTCTCAACATCCATGCCAACATCTGTAGTTTTGGAATTGTTTTATCTTTTTTCTCAAATAGTTTACTAAGTGATTTAATACTGTCTTCTAACTGACTATATTTCATAATGGTCATTTATGTTGTAAATAATGATCATTTTCACATTTCAGTATATATGTAATTATGTAGTTTTATTTTTTTATTGCTTTTGTTTTTTGTTTTTGTTTTTGTTTTTTTTTTGTAGAGACAGAGTTTCACTTTATCATCCTTGGTATAGTGCTGTGGCATCACACAGCAGCCTTCAAATCCTGGGCTTAGGCGATTCTCTTGCCTCAACCTCCCGAGTAGCTGGGACTACAGGTGCCTGCCACAATGCCCTGCTATTTTTCTGTTTTTGAAGTTTGGTCGAGGCCGGGTTTGAACTCGCCACCTTTGGTATATGGGGCCAGCACCCTACTCGATGAGCCACAGGCGCTGCCTGTAATTATGTAGTTTTATATAATTGAAGGAAATAAGAATGTTTTAAATTATCTAACTAAAACTCTTTTAAAACTCTTTTAAATTTTACAGGTCTATCTAATTCCTAGGCACATATTTTATAATAAATTCTTTATTTTCTAAATTGCTCTTGCACTCTTTCTCATACAAAAGCAATAAGCAAAAATTATAAGTGTGAAATTTCAAATTGTAGGGATAAAGTACCTTCTGTTATAAAAATTGTGTGTACTAGCTATCTACAGAGCTCTATAACAAACATTTTTCACAGGTATTCACTTCTTCATCATAAATATTTATATACAACAAAATAGTGGTCATCACAACCACTTAAAAACGTTTAGAACATGCATATTTATTCAATAAAAATTGTTACTTTTCAGAAAATAATGTCTAATCAAAGGCGGTATTTAGATTAATTAACATAGAAATATTGACATAATTTTTTTTTAATTTTTCTTAGTTGCTTGAGTATCACTGAAAACAAATTAGTATACCTTTTTACTATAATTAAGAAAGTAATTTTTCCCATTCTACTTACAGTATTAATATAGATTATTTTATAATGTATTATGTATAGTATGACAGTGTGCCTAATAATATTAGCTAAATTTTATTCATACTATGTACAAGCATGAGCCTTTGTGATTTTTTTTCAAGCAGTCACACAAGTAAGTACAATACAAAGTACTTGTATGTAGACTTCCATAAATCTAAACGTTACTCAGTATTTTTTTTCTTACACTAATTAAATCATTTTCAATAAGCAAGCAGAGGAAAAAGAGCTTCCTCTTTGGCAAATCACAATATATTCTCAAACATGGCCATAACACGTTTTTGTAATAATTATATAATTATTAATTATTGTCTAGTCTACTACATCAACATCGGTCCAGGCAGGACAGAAACCATATTTGATATTTCAACCATATTGAAATTTCAATTAATTAAGGGGCTTGGGAAACAGAGAGAGGAGGTGAGTGGAAGCCCCACAGAGATCGGTACAGATGGCTGAGGCCAGGGCATGGCTTCTTGTGTCTCTGAGAGAGAAGTCTGGGAGAAAGCACAAAAAGTATACACTGGAGTCAACAGTCACTGTCAGAGTGAAGGGCGATTGTTAGTGCCATATGTCAGGATCAGCAACAGAAAAGGTTGGGAGCAAGGCCCTTCTGCTACTCCAGGTTTTCGGGTCCCTTCTTGTGCCTCCTACTGGGGGAACCTATCAGGGAGCCATCGACAACCTGATTTGTATCAACCCTACCACCGCATCACAGCACAGAAAGGATGGGATTGGCATTAAGAAAAAGAATAGCTCAGTAACTGACAGTATTATCTTTATTATATTATGAAATTCTCCTTAAAATCTGAGGATTTAGGTTTCACGGTACTGTATATTCTTTAAAAATCAAGTCTGATGTTAATTTATTTCTATATATTTTTTATAAATTTTAGTATTTAGTCCTTTTTACTTATACCAAACAGTTATATAAAAAAGATATTATCTTTTCTCTTTGTAATTTTAACCCATTCTCAATTTCCCGCTGGAATTCTCCACTTGAGAGAAAGTGACAGAAGTGTTTCATATCCATGTTCACATCTGCACACTTCCCCATTATGAAGGGCAAGGTGACTGGCAGGGCTGTGCCATTTGTCAACTTTGTCAAGGAATGAGTGAGTAGTACACTTAGATGTAACCAGCTCCTCTCTTACTTGTGAAATATCTATTTATATGTGTGTCTTGTTATTGGATGATGAGTATAACCTTAATGACTGATTTTTTTATTAATGTCATGTACATTGTTTGTAATGCAAATAAAAGCACTATTTTAAATTTAAAATACTATTTAAAATGTTTTCTTTTTCACTATCTGTCACATCATAGTTCTTCTTCTACAGCTCGATTTAATAGGGACAATTTCCATGAATTAGAAAAGAAAATATCTTCAGTTTGAAATTTAGAAAGTTGTACTTAATGTACTTGGTTACAAAAGTTATTAGGTCCATGTTGAGAATGGCATGTATGGGAAACTTGACATTTGAAACTTTCTTCAAATTTATTCACAAGCAAACTTAAACAACATACTAAGTGAGAGACATTTGAATAAGCATCTTGAGAACAGTTGCTTCCCAAGGCAAAGATCAGCTAGGCTTAATTGATTAATTTCTACTTTGAACATTGGTGGGTTTACTTGTTTGTAAGTAGGAGCCTTAGTTTAAATTCTTAAGTGTTCTTACAGTATTCTAAGGGAGCAATCAAAAAATAATTTCTTTGGAGTTGGATAATATCTTGATTCCATTCCATAAGGACATGAAACATGAAGAAATTTCTATAGCTGTACAAATTTTTTACTTTAAATTTCTTCTAAAATAAAAAATATTTTATTGTAAAAGATATACATAAAAGTACACAAAACATAAAGACACAGCACAGTAAGTAACATAAAGCGATCACTTAATGTAACCTATGCCAAGGTCAAGAAATTGGAAATTGCCATCTATAGTAGCAGCCTCTAAGATGGATTCAATGACACCTGCCTTTTGTTAGTCATTCTCTTTTACAGGATGAGCTTTATGGATTTAACGATTTGCTTTTAGCAAATGGAAGGAGGCAAAGAGAATGGGATGTTGCTGCTGAGATTAGGTAATAAAAAGACAGTGGCTTCCCTCTTGTTGCTCTATTCTTTTTTACATCACTCACACTGGAGGACGCCAGCTGCAGTGTCATGAGGCTCCAGCTCTATGCAGCTTTGGAGTTCAGAGAATACACTTGGATGAGACCAGCTGTGGGTTAAGCTTCCTAAAACTTCTAATTATGCCTAAACAATGTGACTCCCAGAAATCTCTGCTTGCAACCCTGTCCCCTAATAGCTACCCTATATGTGAGTTTCCTCAGGTGTCTCAAACGTGGTCTCAGACCCAAGACCCAAGAACAAATGCCTTCAGGAATTGCTTTGGATCTTCAGCTCGCTTCTGTAAATTTTTCCCCTTGCTAGAATCTTATTCTGTTTATATCTTGTGGTATCTGCAGTTCTGTGACAGCTATTTTTAGACAGGCTCTGACTCTGTTCCCCAGGCTAGAGTGCAGTGGCATCAACCTAACTCACAGCAACCTCAAACTTCTAAATTCAAGCCGTCTTCCTGCCTCAGACTCCAAGTATCTGAGTCTACAGGTGTGCCACAGTACCTGTCCCATCAAATTGTTATATTTTTAGTAGAGACAGAATCTCACTCTTGTTTAGACTGGTCTGTAACTTCCGAGCTCAAGAGATCCTCCGGCTTCAGCTTCCCAGCATCCTAGGACTACAAGCATGAGCCACTGCACGTGAACTCTGATGGCTTTGTAATTTGTTCTGGTTTTCTCATTGTTTTAGTCTTCACTGTAATGTTCTGTCTTACCCAAAAGTGGCCTGCCTGAGAATCTGTATTTGATTTAGGCTAGCAATGGATAATTGCCTTGCTCCAGTTCCTGGGATGGAGATGGTTCAAACTGAGGCTTCAATCCCTATAGAGGTCCGGATAGTTATTTTTTATATCTGGTTTGGCTTTTTTACTGCAATGTAGCCATTTTGAGGCCTTAATTGAAATGGAAGGGGTTTCCTTGGGCACCTGATTTAAACAAGTTAGCATAGACTTAAATTTCTGTTCCTTGGCATTACAAATTTATTAGAAGCTTTTATCAACTTATCTCTTATCAGAATCTTCAGATGCCCCTAAACCTGGAAGTCAAGAATCCCCAGATCTTGGCTTTCCTTTTTAGGGTCTGTCTATTCCCTGACCTTGTCCCCATAATTCTAATGCTTTGATAAGTCTCTCGTGTTTTTGAGTAGTTATTCTTAATTTTTCCTCACATTTTCTAGTTCTGCTAATTAGGAAACCTGATTACAGTGTCTAGTCAATATCACTATAATAAAATACAAAATCATAAAAAATTACAATTTATTTCACAATAAAAATGGAATAGTGTTTTGGACTAGGCAGAATAAAATAATCCAACTTTGTTTAGTAGCACTTCATTTTGTTTGTGGTGTTTTTTTAGTTTTATGCTTCTGGCCACAATGCCAAAGATCTTCTTTGTCAGTTCAAATATTTGGAATGAATTTTCACTGGGAAAAAATGGTAGCAACAACACATCAAAATACAAAATATAATCTCTCTTTAAATTTTTTGAGGTCCTAACTAAAGCCTTCATTTGGCTGTCCTTCTGCAAGCTTAAAAAAAAAATTTGGCCTTCTATATGCATTGCATCTGTAAAATTTTCTTTAAAAATTCATAAAGTGTGCTCTTTAGGGTCCCAGAAGTATCCCTTTTGACTGTCAAGAGTATCTCAGTCCAGATGACACAGTTCTACATTTTACTATTGAACATGAATGAACTATATGAATATACACATCAGAACAACTACAAAACAATCTATTTGTAATCTCTCATTATTTTGGGGTATCACTGTGCCTTTTTTCCACAATGTTTACATATCTATTCCCTATGTAATTCTCCCAACCTGTGCATCAGGTTAATTTCCTCCATCTCAGCAGGAGATTTTTCACTGCCAGTCAAGTGAGCATCTTGTATTAGTCATCTATTGCTGTGTAGTAACTTTACCACGAAATTTACCAGCTTAAAAACCACACATGTATTACCTAAATTGCATCAGAAACATAGCATAGCTTAACTGGGTCTTCTGTCTCAGGCTCATTGCATATGGGCCTCTCCAACGGGCCAGCTTGCTTCATGAAAGCATGCAAGCTGAGAAGATAACAGAAAGAGTCTCATGTTCAGATGAAAGTCACAGTCTTTTGTAACCTGATCATAGAAATGACATCTCAACATTTGGCCATATTCTTTCAGTTAGAAGCAAGCTTCTAGGTCTAACCTACACTCAAAGAGAGGAGATTATGGAAGGACTGAATGTGGACAGTTGACATATGGAAGGAATAACCGATAAGACCTCCATACACAACTGGGAATCATGCTCTACATGGTTGGTCTTAGCTGATCAGTCTTTCTGAAGTAGAAGAAAGACCTCTACTCTTCCTTCTATGGTGACTTCTAGAGGTGACTTCATCACCTCTAAGGAGATGAAGTAGATCTCTGACCATATCACGATGCTGCCTAAAAAAATCATCAAAGAACCCCTTGCCTACAATTATCCACACTCAGACATCAACCTGCATTTTCAACTTATTTTCTGTTTTCTTTTACTACTTCTCATGAACTTCACACTCAGACCAGTGTTATCTTAACTCATAAAATGCCTGCTCTGAGTATTTGCGCATTTAGGTCTTTCTGTATGAAAAATAGTATCTTTTTATTGGCATTAAAAAGAGGTGATTTTTATCCTGGAAAAAAGAAGAGTGGGTGGGGGGCATATTATTTCTCTCTTCAAATATTCAAAGAGGTAGGACCAAACAAGACACCATGTGAAAGACTAGAAGACCAGGATTTCTTTCAGATAAATGTAGAATTACCGATGCCCATCAAGCTACCCACTTTTGAAACAAACTGCCTCAAAATATGAGGGTTTTTAAAATTTTTTTTAAGTATTTAAATAAAGTTATAATTCTTTCCATGATGGCGATGAAGGGATTTCTATAGGCAACGAGAGTTAGAATGAAAGGACTTCTAAGGCACCTTCCAATTCTTACGATTTCATGAATCTATGAATTTATATAAGAATAAGAAAGAAAAAATATTCTTTTGACATACAAAGATAAGAAAAATAAGTTATTTACATGGTAAAATTTCAAAATAAATCATATTATTAATATTTCATATTAAGTGTGATTATTGTACAAATTCAGGAACCTACATTTGTAAATATTTTCCCTATTTCTAATTCATCATTATCTTAATGAACAATGGAATTACCTAAATACCAAATTTTAAAATAAATATGTTTGTGATCAATGTGCCCAGAGGCCAGCCTTTCTTTGTATATAAAGAAAGATGATGCCAGTTGAAAACACTTTTGACAGCAAGCATTTTCCTAAGAATGTCTATACAAGGAACTCAGTCATTATTTTCACACAACTTTTTAATATTGTTCATTTTAAGTTAAATGATGAACTTTTTGATATTGTTCATTTAAGTTAAATGATTCAGAAAAGATTTATCTTGCTTTAGAAAAATTCACAGATACAAGAGCTGCCTATAGGTTTGTCTCTATTTCTGTGGATATGGTGGAGCAAATGGTGCTCTAAATGATGCAATGAATTATGGCATGTCTTCATTTTTACAGCAAGAAGGTAGATGCTGTGAAAGTGAAGAGAAAGAGAGATGATATCAAGGGAATCGTCATTCCTTTTGGATTGCCTGATTAAGAGTCCTTTAGATGGTACTCAGTGGAGAAGACCTAATCTATAAATGGAAACTGGAATACTTTTCAATAAAAGAGAAAATTTGAAAATTGTTCTTTTGTTTACTTTATCTAAACTGTCAGATAACTGAGGGCAGAAACGCTGTTTAATTTGCTTTGTGGTGGGGCTCAGTAACCACCACACTCACATTTAAATATACGTTTGCTTAAAGGGTCACAAATTGAGTGGATGAATCCAGTGACTGATGCATGAGACTCAGCCGCGTGCCAGTGTATAGATGGTATTAGATCTTTAGATTCTGCTGAGTTGTCTGCTACGATGCATCGTAACACCACATATCACAAAAACAAGGAGACTTGAATGGGACTGAACATGAGTATATACTAACTCCCTGATGAGAGAAATAAAATGAGGTGCCAGCACTTCTGGCCAGGCTGTTTCTATTACATGCACACTGTTCTTCAAAGCCAAGCAAGCTAGACATAGTGCATTTGTCTACTATGTAAATTTGGTGTTATGATCATACCCTGGAACACACTCCTGTAGATGAGAAAGGTGTTTTCTTTAAGAGAAATGGACATCTCCCTCTTGGGAAGAAATTACTCCTGGAAGCCATGGAAGTGGATTTTAGATTAAGGAAAGAAATTTATTCTACTCTTTTTGGAGTCTAGAGTAGATAAACATCAAACCCTCAGATGTAGCAGGAGGTGGATGGCCCGACTCACCAGGAAGCAGGTCAGGATAGGACAGGAAGCTGGTCATGGTAGTTCAGGAAGCTGGTCATGGTAGGACAGGAAGCTGGTCAGGGTACGACAGGAAGCAGGCTGGTACGAGGGAGCTATGATGGTTCTGCACCTGGGCAGGTGCGGAATACAGTCACTTTGTTACACACACATTTTACTTTCCCAAATGTTCACAAACTTCCAATAAATTCTGCAGTGTGGACTCTGACTTGTGTTTTGAAAGAAATAAACACTTTCTTAAATATACTAAACCCAACAGCCAGGGCAGTCACCAAAAGACTAGTGACCTTTGTGGTCAACTGAATCAGGAAGAGCCCAGTGGACACATGATGTGGAAACCAAAGGAATAAAACCCTGACAAACCATTTGAAAATACTTTGGAGACATTCACAAGGCAGCCACTTGGTAACCAGTTTCCTTCTCTGTGAAGTGGGGTGATAATACTTGTCTCTGCCTCCCTCTAGGAAAGCCATGAAATGTGAAATAATTAATGAGGGTCATGTGTTCTGAACACCTTGGAAGAATCATGATATATAACCATATGATATCATGATTACCTCTGTAATAAAAAAGAAAATATTTAAAATAACAATAATATGTACATTTTTAACACCTGCAGTTGTGTGTGAAATATATAACTCTTTTTATTGTTTTCTGTCTAATCCAGTGCACCTGCATTAAAAATGCACCCCCATGGTTCTATTTTTAAAAATACATAAAATTTAGACAGGTACTTATTCTTTTATTCACCCCATTGTGCCCACGTCTCACAGAACATATTTTAAACAATATACTACCACAAAGAGACCACTTCAATACAAATCTCCATAGTATGGGTTAATAAAAATTACCTTTAAAGGAAAACATCTGGCACCTCATAAATATATATCACCTTTCGTCAAGAGTTTTTCAAACTCTCCCTATATATATTACACTTATAAGCATTATTAATTCAGCATATTGTACGTGGGTTTCAAAGTAGTCCCAAAGCAGAATTACACATGTAAAATATGTGCTGCAATATCTGGGCCCGTGCAGATCATAAAGAACAAGACATTACCCACAATGCTAAATCCTTCTGATTTAATGTTTTCTGTTAGCTGGCAGGGGTGACTTTTTAAGCACAGATACAAGAAAATAATACAGTTAAGCTTAAAGGCAGCCATTTATTCTAACTAATTTTTCCCCTCTTGTGACATTTAGCAAATTATTCCAGGCTTACATTTAGCTTATGTCAGAAATATGTCTGAATTTTTTTACTCTGGTTTATTTCTACATCTGAAAGAAATTTTAAAAGATGATTTGCCTTTACAAAGCCTGTATCCATAACACCAAACTGATACTCCTTTTCCTGAGCATATTTTTTAAAAGCATACTCTGTAATGTCCTTTGGCAATTTTTCCTGTCATTAATGATCTTACTGTGAAGTTTTTGTTCATTGTAGCTCAGTTTTTATTTTTCTGTACAAGTAATGGCCAATTCTTAGTATGTCTTTAGTAAATATGGAAAAATACAATCAGCTTTGTTGTGATATTTTTATAGAGACGTATACATTTATCTCATAAATCATATTATTTTGCCAGATTAAATAACATTTACTCCTTCAGTTGTTTCTGACAAAATGCAGTTAGATGCATTTTCTTGTGTTTTCCTATTTCTCTCTACCACTTTCAGAAATGATATCATAAAATGGGCACATATCACACCAGCCCTTGGGAAGGTTTGTGACCTGATCCAGCATAAACTAAATAGGCAGTTTACCTCATTCATATCAAATCCGGGCATGTTGTCTAAAATTACAATTATTCCTTTATTTTTATAAATATATATTTCTAACATTTTAGCTTCCACATACTATCATAGGCAATGAAAATGCAAACAAAACAGGCAGCCTCTCTACCCGTATAGAACTTTCAACATAAAAGAGAAAGGAACAATGACTAAGTGAAGAACTAATTAAATAATTTAAAACAGTTTACATTCTCTAAGGAAACAATAAAGGTGGCTGGTGGCCAAAACTTAAAAGAAGGGACCTTCTCTGGGTAGGATGGATAGGACAGTCAGAGGTAACCCCACTAAGTACCCAACGCTGAGTATTTAATGCCGACTTCCCAATTCAGTAATTAATGGAACAAGCACATTGAACTGCTATCTCACAATCAAATTAAAATGATAATGTACATATAGAAATAGATAACATTCTCTACTCACATTAGAAAACACTCGAGAATAATGGTTACATACAGAAACTTCAGGACAATTCTCTACATAAAGAGATTTATTTTGGAATGATCTGGACAGACCACAGCATGTCTGCATAGAAAGGAGGATCTTGCTTGGGAAACAAATGAAAAGATTCCAAAAGAATTCACTTGCAACAATAAGTGGAAGGTCAAAATGAGTGTTAAGATAATGAGGCAGCAGTATGTGATATCGCCAGAGTCTTATAAGGACCCTGTGGCTGGACACCATAGCCCGTGCTCACAGCTCATTCTTGGAACTGCTCTTGCTAAACATTGGTTGCCATAATAAACATAAAGAAGAGAGCTTGGATGCAGAAAGACACTTCCTGTTATGAAGCCTAGAACATGGGCTCTCTTTCTAGAAATTGCTGGTAAAGGAGCTCTGAATTGACAAACTTAAACTACAACATATGGGAACTTATCCCGCTCCCTTCATTTGAGCTTGAAAGACTCTGTCTCATACCCTCTGAAAGGTCCCATTAACAATGGGAATCATCTTAGAGAATCTCTGTCAGAAAAAACTAGAAAAATCATAAGAAAATCACTTTGAAATTCAAAAGAGGAGCAGCCAAAAACTTATGTTTTCTTATTAAAAAAACAAAAAAAAATTAATATAAAAATCAGTGTTTCTTTATAGGAGTCAAAGTAATAGTCTACTATGAAACAGAAAACCAAATGAAAAAGCAGAGCCAGAAGAAACTTCACAGAGAAGAACAATGCAACCACCAAATCAGAAATCTCAATGAGTCAGAGATGAGAAGACTGAAAGAACAGAAACTAATGGTCCACACAGATTTCTCGGCCGCTACTATGAGGCAGCAGTTGTCGAGGCACTGTGGTTACAGCAATGAATGAAACAAAGCCCCTCTTTTTCATGGAGTCTCTCTTTCGCATTCCACGGAGGACAGTCAGCCATAAACAAAATGCACAATTCAACATCTGCTGCATTCAAAGATGATAAGTGTAAAGGATATCCACTAACACAAAGGAAATAGCATGCAAAGAGGGTGATGGGTTTGCAGTCTCTAACCGAGTGATCAAGAAAGTCCTCACTCAGGTGACACTAGGACTTGATATTGTAAAAGAGACAGTATGTGACTTTTGAGTCATAAAGAGACATTCTTTCAGGCCAAAGAACCTATGAAAGATAAACATTCAGATTTTTAAACCGTAAGTTTTGGGATAATGAGTTGTTCAATAATAGATAATACCTGCATCTGCAGAAATCCAGGGAAGAACTTTCCCAGTGGACAGAATAGAAGGGTTAGAGCGTGCTTGATATACGGAGAGAGAGTTTACAGAATGTAAACAGGTAAATTCAAGTCCAAATGTTTGTTTAGGGTTCAAAAGAACAGAAACAAGAGATTGATTCCATTGGAAGAACAATTAGACTGAATTGTTCATCAACAAGTATATGTTCACAGTGCTGAACTCAAAATTGTATACCCAGATAAACTTGTGCTCAGAACCCAGGAAGAAAGAAAGACACCAACGGAGAGAGAGAGACGTTCTTACTGAAAGGATTACTAAAGAATATTTCTAAAAGAAGGAAATTATTTTGCATATGTTGAACCATCAAATCGAAAAGAAATTGACTGGAACACAAATGTAGTAAAATAGCTTAACAAATCAAATAAACCAGAGTATCTTAAAATTTCCCCCTATGGAGCACTAACAGCAAATGACAATTAACCATTTCACTTCAGTAAATATTCACATTTCATTAAATACAAATGTACTGATTTCTTAGCAAGAAAAAATATTTTAATAAAATTGATAATGAAATGTGTCACGCTTATGTCAAAGCTTAACCTATTTCATGGGTAGCTCTATAAACCTATCAGCTGTGTTCATCACAGAAAATCCTCTCACCCTCGCAGAGCTTACCATTGCAGTGCCACAGTTATATTACTTCAAACTGTCATGAAACACATTATTTCAAGAATAGTAAGTTTAGCTTTAAAACTCAGACTTAACCCAAATACAAATACATAGACATAAACCATGCCATAATCCCCAAAATATGAGAATATGCTTTTCAAAGTTTATTAAAAGAAGGATACTCCATGACCAGTTGAGGAAGAAAAGTCCAGTTTCAAAATAGTAATTTAATTAATAAAATACTTTGCCTCAATACATGAAAGAAAAAAACTAATTATCACCTAGAAAAATTACAAAAAGACACCAAAGAACGTGTCATTCTTTGAAAATTAAACACAGAATGGTATTTTCCAGCATGTAAAAGATAAGGAAACCTATGAGTTCCACTTACCTCGCCACAGTATTTTGAAAGTTCTTGTCAATTTTATGTGTAATAGTATAAATTACTTATAAAGTAAGATTTCCAGAATATGGCATTATCTTCCTTTAAAAATACCAAAAAAAAGTTCAACTCAAAATAAGAGATTTTTACATGTTGTCTGGATAATATAAACATAAGGGAATCAAACTCTTTCTTGGATACCTAAAAGTGTCTAAGGTATCAGTCACTAATAGCAGACAAGTTCTAAAATACCTAGGAATTGGGCCTGGTGTGGGGGCTCACACTTGTAACCCTAGCACTCTGGGAGGCCAAGGTAGGCGGATCTTTTAAGCTCAGGAGTTTGAGACCAGCCTGAGCAAGAATTAGACTCCATCTCTACTAAAAATGAAAAACTGAGGCAAGAGATCAGTTGAGTGCTAGAGTTTGAGGTTGATGTGAGCTATGATGCCTTGGCACTCTACCCAGGGCAACAAAGTGAGACTCTGTCTCAATAAATGAATAAATAAATAAACAAATAAATAAATAGGAGTTGTACAATCATCCCTCCATAGCTGTGTGTTCCACATCCATGGATTCAACCAACTACAGACAGACGTTTTAATTCAAAAACTTAAAAAAAAATAAAAGCTGCATTTTACTTAACATATTCAGACATATTTCTTACCATTAGTCCCTAAACAATACATTTTAACAGCTGTTCATATAGCATTTACATTGTGTTAGCCATTATAAATAATCTAGAAATTATTTATAGTATAGGGGTGAGGGAGCTGCACACAAGTTATGTGCAAATAAGACACCATTTTATATAAGGGACATGAATGTCGGCTGACTTTTGTATTTGTGGAGGACCTAGAACCAATTGCCCACTGATACTGAGGAACAGCTATTTACAAAATGTTTATGAAGAACATGAAACTTTCTTATGGAAGAAAACATTTTTTTTTCATTAAATCATAGCTGTGTACATTAATGCAATCATGGGGTACAATGTGCTGGTTTTATATAAAATTTGAAATGTTTTCATCAAACTGGTTAACATAGCCTTCATGGCATTTTCTTAGTTATTGTGTTTAGACATTTATATTCTACACCTAGTAAATTTCACGTGTACCCTTCTAAGATGCACCATAGGTGTGGTCCCACCAATTACCCTTCCGGCACCTATCCTCCCCCCTCCCCTCCCCTCCCTCCCCCCTTTCCCCTTCTTCTTGAGCTATAATTGGGTTATAGCTTTCATAAGAAAGCTATAAATTGGTGTCATAGTAAGACTAAGTACATTGGATACTTTTTCTGGAAGAAAACATATTTTAAAAGAACAATGAGAGAAGAAAGCCATGCTAGATTTCTAGATGAGAAGACTGGATGTTATAAATGTATCTATTTTCTCCAAATTATCTGTAAATACAATGAAATTCTAATCAGTAACCCCCACTCAAAAATATATTTTGGACTCGGCGCCTGTGCCTCAACGGGCTAAGGCACCAGCCACGTACACTTGAGCTGGCAGGTTCGAATCCAGCCCAGGCCCGCCAAACAATAATGACGGCTGCAACCAAAAAATGGCCGGGTGTTGTGGCGGGTGCCTGTAGTCCCAGCTACTTGGGAGGCGGAGGCAAGAGACTTGCTTGAGCCCAGGATTGGAGGTTGCTGTGAGCTGTGATGCCACAGCACTCTACCCAGGGTGACAGCTTGAGGCTCTGTCTCAAAAACAAACAAACAAACAAAAACACAAAAATATATTTTGAACTTGACAAAAATAATTCTAAGCTATCTGGAAAAATAAACTGTGCAATTCTTGTGCCATCTCCCCTATGGAGGACCGTGCTTGAGGGAAGCACCGGGACTGTATTTTCCAGCTCACTGAAGTAGTTACATGTATGGAAGTGTTGTGTGACTGTTGGGAGTGAATTGCCTGCCTTGGTAGACATCATATTCCATACTGAGATTTTAGTGTGCTACTAAAATCTTGTTTCAAAATTTAATGCTTATAAATATATGAGCATTATTGTATTTAGAATTGCAAATCAAATACTGAGGCGATAACCTCTCAAGCAAGCTTCTAATTTTCTAGGAACTTTACACACATTTTCTGATTTGATGTCAGCACCACGGGATAGATATACTAATGGTTCCACGAAAAAAAAATAAAGTTCAGAGAAATTAAACACCGTTACTTAACCACTTGGTTAACTCAATAAATCCCAAGATATTTTGGCTCTAAATTCAAGCCCTTTCATGCTGCTCTTATCTTATATGGCTCTATTATTTCTTTTGTCACTTAAATCCTTTTCAATACTCTTATTTCCAACATCATTTTTACTTTGGTCATTCCTTTCATTGTTTGCCAATTCTCATGCTGGTTTACTTCCTGTGCATTAGTGATTTATCATTAGTTGAAATTCTATCTACAGTATCTGTTATTTATCTATCTATTTTTGGAAGCCCTGGAGTTGTGAAAATGTCACATCAGAGAGGTTTTGGCCTATTTATTTGGGGAATTTCAAGACTTCAATGATCCTGGAACAAATCTCGTCTTGAATTTTTGGCATGCTGTTCTGAAACCACACAGTGAATGTGTGATCCTGCCACACTCACGTGGGCGGCAGGCTTGGGATTTCAATTTCTCTTCAGTGACATTTCCCCTCAGAGACAGAAAGAGCTGAGAAACTCTCTCCCTGCTTTGCAGAGAGAGCAGGAAGGGGCGGTGCTGGGCTTTGCGCAGGAGCCTGCCTTTCACTGCCCGGAGGCTCCTTCCTTCTGACTTCTCCCCTTCCTTCCCAGTGGGCCTCCTTCTCTTTACTAATCCCCGACAGCAGCCAGACCCTTTCTCCCCCTTTTTCACATTCCATGTAACTTATTAGCTATTAGTAATAATTTTATTTGGTTATCTTTTGTTGTACACAGATATAATTCACAGCTGGAATATTTTGCTCTTTTTTGAGTGCATCATCGGTTAGCTCAGTGCACTGTAAGAAATTGCAAACGAAATGGGGCTTAAGAGATCAAATTATGATGAAAAATTAATTAAGTTAATTAACTGTAACTTAGAGTTTGAATGTACAGAACTCTTTCAGGTAATTAGCTCTCCTATTGGCTAGGGACTCTATTACTTAGTATGGGACAAATTGTGAAGTTTAAACTAAAATCAGGTAATTTATGCAAAAACACTTTCCCAACTGTAAATTTTAAATAAGTATAAGGCATTTCCTTTTAAGGGTAAGTTCGGGAAAACTATGCCAAGACAGTTTTTAGAGTGAAGATGAATATGGCTAATTCTCATTCAAATGTAGTAAAATAGTTAAAAGTTTTAGAAGATAAATATCAACGTAAGGATGGAGTTACTACTATCATTTGAAGATCACCTTTGATCAAGGCATCCATTCACACAATAGCAATAATGTTAGCTCACACGTACTCCGTACTATGTGTGAAGGACTGTTCTAAGTCACTTATCTCACATCATTCATCGTGTTCTGTAATAACCCTCAGGGATAGGTTCGACCATTCTTTCATTTTACACGTGAAGAAACCACAGGCAGCCCAGATGGGTTAACTCATTCGTTCAAGTCGCATAGGTATAGGGTTTGGGATTAGACAAACTGGCTCCAGATTCTGGAATTTAAAAATGAAAAAAGAACCCTACACTTTAAAAACCATATTTTAACTATAAAGCAATTACATTATAAGGACTATGGTTTGTGGATAATTAATATCAAGGGGGAAGTTCTTATGTGTATGCACTATATAGAAATAAAATATAGATGATGGTATATGAGTGTGAAAAGACTCGTAACTCTGACTATTGAAAGGGCCCAGAAGCAATAAAAACCAAATAGTCGTGATCTTACCCACTGCCTATCTTCATTTCTTAAGTCCACTGGCCAACAAATGAAACCAGGGTTTCTTGGAGAAATGGGTGATTCCCAACTTGTAACACCTCTTAAACTCGTTTATATTCTTTGTAGTATATTTTACACTCCCTTGGCTAAATCCTGGTTTCTTTTAATTATTTAATTATTCAGTTAAAGAAATAATATGGGAGTATGTCAACACTTGGGGGTTATGTTAAACAGCAAAATGCTTCTGAGGGTCAGGGTTGGACGGAGAGAGATACCTAAGAGAAGTGTTGCTCCCTGCTCACGTCACTTCCTGTTTCCCATCCCCCCATCCTTGCCATCTCATTTCTATCCTGTAAGTAACTAACCTCATCAATTACTGGTTTATCCTTCCTGAAATTCTGTTTAAAACAACAAGAAGATAGTTTTATGCCCTTCTTTCTCCAATAAAAGGTAGAAAACTATAGACCTTCTTTTATACCTTATTTATTTTACATAACAAGATATTCTGGAAATCAGTCCACAATATTCTATTATAAAGGTTTGCCACAATTCACTCAATCACCTTATGTTTAAGCATTTAGGACATCTCTGATGTTTTACAATAAACGATGCAGTAACGAATAATATTGTCAATGTTCATATTGTTGCAAGTTTATCTTCAGGGTGATTTCCAGTAAGTCATATGGCTGGAGGTAGTTGGTTGAATGGATGCCTCAAAGAATATATGTCTATGTCCTGATCTCCAGAACCCTGAGTGTTGTCTTGTTTGAGAAAAGAGTCCTTGAAGATATAATTAGGTAAGGATGCTGAGATGAGGAGACCATCATTAATTATCCAAGTGGTCCCTAAATTCAAAGACAAGTTTGTTTACAAGAGAAGTGCAAAGGGGCATTTGAGACAGATGTAAGAAAAGACAACAAGAGGAAGCCAATGTGATTACAGAGACAGAGACTGGGGCAACATGATCATGACGGCTCAAAGGCGCGAGAGACTGGAAGAGACAAAGAGCCGTTTCTCATTTACTGATATGACCGAGATGATTTATTTAAACTCTATACCATTTAATCATTATGCAAATGTTATTTGCAGTATTTTTAAAAATGTGTATATTTGCTTTTTAAAAAACTTTATGCTGATAACATAGTAAGATTTGTATTTTATCTAGTGATTACCTCTTCAGTTTAAACGCCCTTTCCTATTATGCTTTCTACTATTTGATTTTTCAGGTTTTAATTCCCAATTACTGTTTACACAAAAATCAATGTGCTCATTCTAATTTCTTTGTTCTCATCCTTTTCCGTTTTACAGGCATTAGGTAGAGTTTCCCACAACATACAATAATGTGCATCGCCATTTCTCCTGCACCCGCATCTTTGTTTTAGGTCTAAAATCGCAGGTCTTGGTAGGCTTGCCCTCACTCTTTTTGCTGAAGTCTTCTCAGAGGTACATCAGTTGAGTGAAGATCAGCTTCCGGCAGACTCCTCAGAAAGGGATTATGGGTACAACCTCTCTAAGTTTCTATAAGTTCAAGAATGTTTCTATATAGCCGTGATACCTGAAGGAAAATTTGTCTGGATATAATCTTCAGTCACACTTTTTTCATTGAGTTTTTTGAAAATCTGCCTGATTGCTCTCTTTCATGGTGTATTTAGAAAGTCTGACCTTGATCAGTTTCTTCTGATTCTTACAATGTCCATGATCTCTTTGCCTGGAGACCTTGAGGAAATTTTATTTTTGAAGTCTGATTGTTTTATTTGCATGTGTCTTGATGTTGATCATTCTATGTTAATTTTTTCAGGCACCTAGTGGGAGTGAGTCTCCTTAATATGTACATTTGGTTATTAGTTTATCTGGAAATTTTTTTGTATATTGTAGTTTAGAATATTGATAATTTTTCATTAGTAACCCTTTCAGGGACTCTAATTATACAGCATGGATGTTATTCCCTCCTACTTTTGTTACTTCTATCTTTATCCCATTTTTATTTTCTTGATTATTTCCTAGCATTTCTTCTGTTACCTTATTAAGTTTTTATTTTGTCGTCTTGTATTTTAGGCCTTACATTTAAGATTGTATTGTCTCTTTTTTTTCTATTCTTCTGTTTCTTTCCTAAATCCAGCCATCTCTCTTTGTTCTTTGTCCATTTCTGGTCTTAGTTTTTAAATTTATGATTCACAGTGGTTTTTCATATCCCTAATGCTGGTTTGCACATATTGTACTTTCAAATGTTGTTTTCTCCTGTATGATTTTTTTTTTTCTTATAAAGAAGAGGAAGGTAAAGAAGTGACTCTGATCAACTTCATTGTTTTGAATATCCACCTATGATATTTGGTAATGTCACTGTATAGATTTATTTGGTGTATATGTTTTCATTTCTGTGGCTTGGGGTAAATAATAAGATTCTGAATTCAGTGAAAACTTCTCCCAGGGTTCAAAGTTCAGGTAATTAATTGGGGTTTGCTTTATATTTCACTTTTATCTGTCCAAAATTTTTTTTATCATATTTTTACACTGAGAGTGAAATTGCTCCTGCTGGTGACAGCTTTTTCTCACCCCCAAGCCTGTGACTAGCTGCCTCTCTCTCCTCTCTTCTCTTCTCTCCTGTTTTTCTCCACTCAGCCTTAACCACACACAGATGTATAGCAGGGCATTTGAATGAGCAGTCATTTGCTGTAATTAGATATTTTGCCCTTTTTCTTACATTTACTTCAAAACTATAGTATCTTCTGTCTTCACGTTATGCTAAGGTCATTGTTTTTGTGGGGTTTTGACCTCATTTTGTTGTTCTGTTTTGTTTTGGGAGAAAGTACTGGTACGTGTAGATCTAGGCAACTCCCATTGTCTTAAGGTTACCCAGCTTCATAAATAAAACTGTTACAGTGTGATTTGTTACTGGAATATATTTTATCACGAGAAGGATATGAAGATTCAGCTACTATTATAAACACATGAAAAGAAAACATATATCTGGGAACATAAGATACCCAATCGTTCCTCAGTTCTTAGCCTGGTCCTATGAACACTGTTTCCCTGATCATGATCTGGTATATTTACAATTGACATGGCTATTGGAACCATAATGTCAGAACAGGGCTTCCTAGATGTGTGGCCTGTTCAGCTCTAGAAGGTCTTACTCAGAAGGGCCCACACTTGGTTCAAAACTCTGTTGTTGCCATCTTGAAATTATTTTCTTTTGAATGACGGGCCTCTCATTTTTGTTTCAAATTTGGCCTCATTTTTCTTTTGAATGTATAGTAGAGTCTGAGTCCCCAGGAAAGTACTAATATAACTTTGGTAACTGCTTCCCCATCTACCTGATTGATCAACTCAAAATAACTGATAACCTCTATCATGCCTTACTTCTCAGTTCACTTATCCTTTTCTAATAAAAGCTTATTGTCAAGGTATTAATTCCATGATCTCCTAGTTATTAAGAAATCTCCATTTATTGAATACTTCATTATTTTTCCCTGCTTTAATTTCTTCAAACATTGACATATAT
The DNA here is from genome assembly GCA_963574655.1 of Perodicticus potto. Taxonomy (NCBI): domain Eukaryota; kingdom Metazoa; phylum Chordata; class Mammalia; order Primates; family Lorisidae; genus Perodicticus; species Perodicticus potto. The sequence continues at coordinate 5,978 of CAUYRH010147066.1, read as the reverse complement.
CTGTAACTTAGGGGATAAAGAAACTCTCTCTTGACTTGTTAACCCATCAAGCTAAAATCATATTTATTTTACATCTAACATCTCAAAAATTCTTTTATTTCCTACTTACATCACTCCTTAAATTTGTACAATGTACGTGTTCCTTGAAATTTCATTTTCAAAGTTCAGCAATGATGTGATTGCCACACTGAGAAAACCTTCCCTAGTCTTCACATTCTCCTCAACAATATCTCTGTTGTTGATTATTTTTTCCTACTTGAAATTTTATCCTAAAATTCTTTTCATTCTATTGAATGGAGATTTTGCCCCTATCAATTTTTTTATGCTTCCCCCCTCAGCATGCTTTTTGTGTCTCTATAGAACATACCTTAAGCTTCGATCTTCAGTTAGAAGAGACAGAGGGTAAGAGAATTTAAAGGAAGGATGTATAGTAGATTCCAGAACCAAAATGTGTTACGGAGAAAAGTACAAAACTGAGACGCTTTCAAGACTTAATAACAGAAACTTTAGAACATTTCTTTAGGTTTTTGCTATTGAAGTTGATCAGGTCCAATGACTTAATACTCTGTGAGGTTTCAAATTTCCAGAAGACAAGATCTGATAGAGGCTTTATACCTTGTACCAATCATCTTCGGGCCTGTATGATACTAGAAGTATAGCCATGGTCCTCAGAACTGGAAAAACCCAGGTTGGTCTCTATTACAGGCATTTACTATATCAACCTCACTCCTACAATGAAGTAAATATTTCTGGATTCTTATTCTACTCTTTATGATAAAGTTTAAAGTAGACAATTAAAACCTAGCCATTTAATACCCAGAAAAGAGTGTTTAAACTTAGCTAGATCCAAAAAACTGTTATCTCAGATAACAGAGAAGAAAATACACCATAAGATCTTTTGAATACTTTAAATTTATTATGATTTGGGAAAACTCAACTAATTGTCATAGCTCTAGGGAATAGAAATGAACATCACAATGTGAAATATGAGTGATCATATTTCAGAAGCTCAAGGCAAGGAGGAATATTTTTAAAATTACAAAGTTTTCCATTAATAATGTTAGGAGACTTTAAGAACCCAACAGATATGATGGATAAACTAATTTTTCTCTCATTGGAGATGTTTGAACAGAAGATTAACAATCACTTTGAGGAGTATTCTGGAGAAACATACCGAGACTCTTTGAAAGTCCAGAGTAATCCTGATCCAAGAATACAATTATACTGTGTTGACATTGAAATGAGTCTTGCATGATCTGGTCTACTTCCATAATTCTACAAATGAACAAGTGAAACTCTATGAGGTTGTGTGGCCACAGGGTGGGTTGTGACAGAACCAGAGCAGAAACGCCATTTAGACGTGTTCTACAAACCAGGAACAGAGTACGACATCTGTAACAAGCAGAGGAATATAATAGGTCATAGACAGCAATGCTGGTTAATATTAGTCCTTAACGTCAAAAGTTATTCTGACAGGCTCAAGCTATAAAGTTTGCCAGAGCACTCTGTTCCTGTGTGAGGGAAATAGTGCCTACACTGGCTTTTTTTTCCTATCCAGGATAATGAAAATGTTTACATAATTTTTAACATATAAATGTAGTATAAGCCAAAACCAAAAGAAAAAAAAAGTAGAGAATACAGAGTGGAAAAATCACTGCAGTCCACTTCCATTTGAGTGGAAGAAATATGCTGAAACTCAATTATTTTGGCACTCTGGCTTATTTAAAATTCTAATACTTATTCCTTAGTTGTATGTTTTCACATGGTTTACAGGCTCATCCTACACACACACGTCCCATATACATAAAATTTGCACCTTCATTTTCCTTCCCTACTTATGACTTCACAGTATTAAATAGTTCTCTCCTTCTCCTTAAAAGGAGATATCAAAGAATGATTTTAAGAAAATTTTAATGAAGGATTTTTTAAAGAAAGTCGCAGAACATGATGGCTTTTTTTTCAGATTTTAACAATGCTCAGGTGTATGTAGGTCTTCATATTTAAAGGAAGAAGATTTTCTAACCATTTAGGATGAAAAGCTGTGTCTTTTCTTCACAGTCATTCTCTTCTGTGAATAATTTAAGAGAGAACAGATTTGATTCTGGACTCCTCCTAATAACTTGACCATATATCAAAAGTTCTCTTCGTAGGTAATGGTGCTCCACTCTAGAATGATATACATAGTGCCTTACCTTTTACCTATATAAAGATGGCAAGTCAGTATAAAATATCCCAAGTTAACATGCACTCACATTTAAAGCCCATACAAGATCTTTAATTTTTGTTGTTGCTGCTGGTGTTTGGGAACGTCTTTCTTCCAGAGGTAAAGCTTTATATTGACAGATAATTATTTTTTATAAATAATCCCTGATGATAATTGAACAGGAAAACTTGGAGAATAGTCATCATAGAGAAAAGGGCACGTCACCTTTAGGAAGGCCTATGGGAGTTCAGAACAAAGAGAGAAATCAGGGTAATGTCAGGTAAGGAGATTGAAAAATAGTTGCATTTTTAATAATGCTTCTAGCATATTCGAATTCTAAAAGCAACTGGGGACAGCAATATCCAATCATTCATTCTTTATTAAACATTAACTGTTAATTATGTGTGTGACAATGATTTGAATCACTTCTATGCGTTCACTTTGCTTATGTGTTATGATTGCATTTAATTCATACAATTTCTAACATTGTTTCCTGATTGTCAAATCTAGTCTATTACTCAACCACTACTAGGAATTGTAAATAAGGATAATGCAGAGATTAAGTATTATATTTTAATAATATATATAAGTGACTACTCATTCTCTAACCTTTTGATCTAACGACTTTAAAAAAAAAATGAAGCTCTACTGGTTGGACCATATAAATAATATATTATTTATAAACTCTAGCATTTGTTTCTTTGAAGTACAATGAACCACTTAAAACACTTTTCTGGCAGGGCACGACGGCTCACTCCTGTAATCCTGGCACACTAGAAGGCTGAGGCAGGAGGATCACTTGAGCCCAGGAGTTTGAGAGCAAGTCTTTACTAAAAATGGAAAAATTAACTGGCACTTAATTGTAGTGGGCACCTGTAGTCCCAGCTACTCCAGAAGCTGAGACAGGTGGGTCACTTGAGCCCAAGAGTTTGAGGTTGCTGTGAGCCTGGGCAACAGAGTGAGACTTTGTATTAAAAAAACAAACAAACAAAAAACTACTTTTGCAAAGGCCCATGAGTGAAAATCTAATTTTTTTTTCTTTTCTAATTTATTATGTTGTTTATACATAAAAAAGGTATTTTGGTAACTAGAGATTCACTCGTTCCAAACATTTGAGTAAGTTTTCATAGACTCAAATATTTTCAAACGTACATTTCATAATTTTTGTAGTATGAAGTTATATTTATAAGTGTTACAAGCAGATTTGAGAATAAATTCAACTGATGGTCATTTAGCTCTGGTCCTTGGTGGAACAGAGAGCAGTGCAGTGTGCTGGGTACCTGAAGTGAAGAAGCTTCACGGAGCCTTGGGCAACACAGGCGCAGAGGGACCGAGTGCCTGTTAGTCTAGCAGCTATGACAGATAACACATTAACATATAAACAATGTGTAAAAATAGAGTGGAAATCACTACAGAACCATGCAAGGAATATACAAATATGTATAACACAAGGTCTAATAACTGAATTGGCAGTAGAAGTTAAATATAAGCTCAGCAAGAATATTTTCAAGGTTAAGAGTGCTAAGAGGTGATGATTCTTCACTACACCTGATAGCTCCTGTTCTCATCCCAGGGGGATAGGATGCTCTTTTCTCTCTAGACAATTTGAGCTCAACTTTTCCCTTCTTCCTTTTGGGAATGAGCTGCCTCTCTGGCTCGCATCTGCCCTGGGGCGGGTCTGTCCTGCCTGGGCAGGGGACAGTCTGCTCCAGGGCGCGTCTGCCCTGGACTGGGTCTGCTCTGCCAAGACAAGGTTCTGCCCTGGGGCCCAGAGGAACCTTCCTCCAGCCCAGACCTGCCTACAGTTTGAGATTTGATATTAAGAAGCACATTTGCCAGAGGCTTCTTATTTCACATTAAATCATATTTTGATTAAAGGTGATATTTTTGCTCCCATTTGATTATTTGCCTTTTGTTTTTTCATCTGGTTCAGATCTTGAGTGAAAAAGAGGGTGCTGAGTATGGCCCCTTTAAAGATCCCAGCGAGGGGAACCAAGTAAAGCTTCTCCGAGGATGTGGGGCTCCAAGGCTGAGGACAAGGAGGAGTCCAGAACGCACCTGTTTCTTTGACTTGTATTTTACTAGATCTGTCATTCCCAATTCTTTGCTGGCACCTCTTTTTTTACTCTATTTTTTAATCTTCTTAAAAAACTGTGTTTATTACTTAATATCTCAGTCTGTTCTTAGCATGACTTTTAGGGTCCTTTAATGACTAGGGTGACTCCATATCCTGCTTTGTTGTGCTTTGTTTTTCAAGAAAGTCCCAGCTGGGCCTGTTGTTTCAGTGTCGTTATTTAAAGCACGCTTTTTAACTCTCCCAGTACCGTCCTCAGAGTTGTGACTGCTTGTTCCTTCCTTCACTTGCTTACTGTCTGCCCACTCAGCTCAGCAATTCCAAACAGCACATGCTTCCTGTCTGCTCGGGCCCCTGGTCCAAGCTGCTCCTTCTAAGCAGAATGTCTTCCTCCCTCCCTCCCTCCTCTGGAAAATTCTGTTCATCCTCATAGCCCAGACCCAGGGTTACTGCTTCTGTCAGGGCTTCCACGACCCCTCCGTACCCCTCTGATTTTAGTGCTTACTCTGTGTCTGCTATCGGAATAAAACTTTGAGGCTTTAATGTCCTGGCATATGTTTATCAAGGTATCCAATTTAATTTTTGCTAAAACAGAGGATACATAATGTTAAACGGTATCTACTGTGTGAACACCCAGCTGAGAGAGCCCTTCACCGTGGCTCAGAGCTGGGTATGGGATGTTCTTTGGAACATCTAATGAGAGGTTACTGTTGAGCAGTGACAGAGGATAAGCTCTGGTTAAGCGTGACGTGTGAGAACTCTCCCCGTGAGTACATCAACAGTGCTTGTTTGGATGGGCAGTAAACAGTCCACTTCCAGCCATGGCCGGTGCTAGGGAACAGTGGATTCTCTCCCAGACCCTGCGAGACACTGTTATGCTGTGATAGCGATTGCACTGCAGCTGTTGCTAACCTGCTTAGTGTAAGCACTTCAAGTGTGCTGTCTGTAATTCCCGAATTCTAAACTGGGCTCTGATGACAAAAAAGAAATGAAAAGCTACTGGTTTGTTAGGTAAGAGATAGGATTTTGAATAAAGGAAGACCTGGGAACATATTCTACCACACCGTAAGCATGAATTTAGACAGATTATTTACATTTTTTAATCTAAGTTTTTCAATACTAAAAGGGAAACAAAAATACCTCTCTGCTAAGGGTGATTGTGCGGGTTACATGACGCTATGCTGGTAAAGGACATACAGAGTAGGAGCTCAATAGATGTTATCCACCCCTGCCTAGAAAATATTGTGTAGTGTACATGGGGGGAGCTGACCAGCTGCTTTCATTGTCTTGTCTGTTGGGAAAAGTGTGCAGAAGAAAATGAAGAAGTTTGAAATGCAAGTTGTCCTCACACGGCTCTGCAGCCTGAGCCTGGACACGGGGACCACGGCTCAGGTGGGTCTCCTCTCCTCCCCTCTCCTCTCCTCTCCTCTCCTCTCCTCTCCTTCCCTCCCCTGCCCTCCCCTCCACTCTTCAGCCCTCCTCTCCTCTCCTCTCCTCTCTTCTCCTCCCCTCCCTTCTCCTCTCCCCTCCCCTCTCCTGTCCCCTCCCTTCCTCCCCTCCTCTCCCCTACTCTCCTCTGCTCTCCTCTCCTCCCCTTCCATCCCCTCCCCTCCTCTCCTCTCCTCCCCTCCCTTCCTCTCCTCTCCTCTGCTCTCCTCTCCTCTCCTCCCTTCCCCTCCCCTCCCCTCTCCTCCCCTCCCT
>CAUYRH010147063.1:0-47579 GCA_963574655.1 Perodicticus potto | reverse complement strand
CCCCTCTTAAGATTGCTTATGCAGTATCCTACATATTTTGGTGACTTGTAGTTTCATTGTTGTTATGTGTGAGGAATTTAAGAATTTTCTACTTTATCTCCTCCTTATCCCAGCTGTCACATAGCTTAAGGTTGTTTAATTTCTATGCCTTTGTGTGGGAATGAAAATTTTGTGGGAATTGAGTTCCAACTTTATTTTCCTATGGTCTGAGAAAATGCAAGGAATAATTTCAATTCTTTCAATTTTGTTGAAGTTTGATCTGTGTCCTAGGACATGATCTATTTGGGGCTATGTTCCATGGGTTGACGGGAGGAATGAATATATTCATAGCTCTGGGATGGTGTGTTCTGTATATGTCTATTAAGTGCATTTGTTCTATGATTATGTTTATGTCCCTTGTATCTTTGTTTAGTTTCTGCTTAGAGGATCTGTCCATTTTTGTCAGAGGGATGTTAAAATCCCCAGTGGTGTTGTAGGATATCATATTACTCAGACCAATCAATGTGTGTTCCATAAATCTGTTAGTATTTATGTTGGGTGCATAAATATTTAATATTGAAATGTTATTGAGGTTTGTATTATTCCCTTGACCAAAGTGAAGTGATCATCTTTGTTTTTCTTAGCTATAGGTATTTAAATCCATTTTTTTTGTTTCTGTTATTTCCAATTCTGAAAATAAGATTGTGTCCACTCCTTTTCTCTGACTTCCATTTATATGAAATATTGTTTTCCAATCCCTTACTCTGAGTCTTATTTTGTCTTTGAAGGTTAGATGCATTTCTTGAAGACAAAAATGGATGACTTGTGTTTTTTTAATCCAATTAGCCAATCTATGCCTTTTCAGTGGGGAAGTCAACCCATTAAAGTATTTTGAGAGAATTAGCAAGTGTGGTAAAGTTGTATTCATCTTATTTTATGAAAGTCTGTTACTGAGTTTTGTCCTTGTGCCATTGTGAAAGCTATATTTTGTCTTTTAGTTTCTGGGTCTTTACTTTGTTGGTAGTCCATTGTGATGGTCATTGTGGAGAAGAGGTCTAAGTATTTTTTGTAGATCTGGTCTTCTTGTGGTGAAGCTCCTCAATATTTGCTTAGTATTAAAATATTTCATTTTTCCACCAATTTTGAATTTTAGTTTAGCAGAATACAGAATCCTGGGCTGTAATTGTTTTATTTAAGAATGTTAAAGGTATCTGAGTATTCTTTTCTGCCTTGGAAAGTTTCATGTGAGAAGTCTGCTGCCACCTCATGGATCTGCCTCTGTAGGTCAACTGTTGCTTACTCCTGACTGCTTGCAGAATTTTTCTCATGTCTTGACTTTGGACAGTTTCAATATAATGTGTCTTGGAGATACTCTGTTTGTGTTTACAAAGCCTAGAGTTCAATATCCCTCTAAAAGGAGTTTTCAGAATCACTCCTTAGTGAGTCTTGGTAAGTTTTCATTTATGATATCTTCCAAGAGGGTTTCCATTCCTTTGTGATGTTCTTCTTCCCCTTCAGGAATCCCTATAATTCGTATGTTTAACACTTCGTTAAGTCCCTAATACCATGGGTACTTATTCTGCTTTCTCTGCCCTCTTTTCTGGCTCTTTAACTGCCTGGGTTAGCTCAAGAGCTTTATTTTCCAGCTCTGAGATTCTGTTTTCTCCATGATATAATCTGTCATTGATATTTTCTACTGCATCTTTAAGTTCCCTGATTGACTCCTTTAAGTCCTTAAGCTCTGCCATATACTTTCTATATTCTTCATATACTTTATCCATGTTTTGGTTCTGTTTTCCTACTTTCTTTTCTATGCCCTTTGTTGTTCTTGCCATCCATATTTTAAATTTTCTTTCTGTTAGTTCCATTAATTCTTTACATATGGATTCCTCTGCAGTAGTTACCTCATGATCCTTCAGGGGGGTTGCTCATCTCTGGTATTTCATGTTGCCATAATTTTTCTATCGTTTTCTCATATGTGTTTTCTTCTTGTTCACTTCCTTCCCCTACTTTTTCCTTCTTACTGCCATCTTCACTTTAAATTACCTCGTGTCTGTACTTAGGCCTTTTTGTATAAGGCCATAAGGAAGAGAAGTGTAAAGAGGGAGAAGGGAGAAAGAAAAGAATAAGATAAAGAGGAGAAAAAAAAGGAGAGGGGTGGTAGGGAAGAATTGAAGTAAAGGAGAGAAAAAGGACAGCAAAGGAGAAAAAGAGCTACAGGAAAAATGGTGGTGTTTGGCAAAATGGCTGTGTTTGGCAGTGTGCTTTAACCACACCCTACACTCTAGAACTTTGGGGGTTGGGTGGATGCATCACTCAAAGTCAGGAGCTCCTTACCAGCCTGGCCAAAAGCAAGAGATTTTTCTACTTTTTTCCACCCCTGCTAAATATAGAAAGAAATCAACAGTATGTCATAGTCAGCCAATACCTTCTTTCCAAAGGCCAAAGCTAAAAGAATACCCAAAACCATAAGCTCATGGCCTCCTTGAGTCAGACCTATTCCATGACTCATAGCCAGACTTATGCTGTGATCCCCCAGCCCCAGAGAAGATTAAAAACATGAGGAAAATAATAAAAATAGGTTACAAATTAGAAATACAATTTTATAAGATAAACAAGAGGCACAAAACAGGATATCTTAACTGCTGTAATAGAAATTCATGTGGTAAAAAATGAGAAAAGTGGAAAAATCACTATAAAGGTGAGAAAAAAGTGATAAATAAAAAAGAAAGAAAGATTAAAAGAGGCTAAGAAACCATTACAAAATTGGAGGAGCTCTTGTCATTGAAAAAAAATACAAATTAAAAGATAAAAATACAACCAAACAACAAAAATCTAAACAAGAAAAACATCAACAAGGAAAGGGAAAAAAAATGAAAAGAAAAATTAAGGAAAAAAATTTGAAAAAAGAAGCAAGAAATGTAAAACAATGTTTGTGTGCACACATGTGCATGCTTACATATATGTTGCAGTATATTAGCTGGACCCAGATGGAGCTTAGGTGTTGTTAGGAGATGGAGAGCACAAGCTTGATTTTCTGTATATGATGGAGTGTCAGAAGCCTTTGTCTAGGGGTAAAGTGAACTGAATCTTGTCTTCCTGACATCTTTACCCTTGATCCAAGCCTGGTGTGCTTTGTCAGTATTCAGTGCCAGTGGGACTGGGGTCCCAAAGCTCTCACCAGACTTCCCAGATATGTGGGAGAACTTGCCAACCAGCCGGCCTATTTACCAAGCACCTGCTTTGCCTGTTAGTTTTCCTCAGCTCCAGACCTCCTCCTTGGGTCTTGAAGTCTCCTGCTGCTTCACTGTGCTCCTGGAGTGATGCTTCTATGTAGATGCCCCCAGCCAGAGGTAGCTGAAGGCCACATTGCCCAGTCTCACCATGAGTAGCCAGTGAGGAGATGTCTCTAGTCAGCCATCTACCTCTAATTCCCTGAAGTCTCATTTTTGCCACTCTTTGACACCATCCAATTCAGCTTTGGGGTATCTTCAGAAATTTTTCACTGAAATTTTTCATCTCTGCTCCAATCATCACCCCATGTGGAATGAGATAATCTGGAATGAAACTTACTGGCTACTAGGGACAGCTTAACACTAAGACTTTGAATATCAATGCTTTCAAGAAGAAATATTTTGAGCAAAAGGAGGAATAAGAAAAAAAAAAAAACATTGCATCTGAGAAATATTGGCCCATTACTTTATCAGGTTACAGAGGAATGTAAAAGGACAACTGTCACATATCATTCCTCCTTTGAGCTAAATAATTACCTCTACAAGTTACTCATGATGCAGACTAACAGACAGCAAGAATACATAAAATGTTATATGCTGTACAGCAAAACTGATGCACTACAGTTCAACGATCTGTATAGCCAATCCCTAATCAAAGTATTTTCTCTCAAACAATGATAATTCCTATCAACACTTTTGTATCAGTCCACCTCTTGTATCCTTTCACCTTTAAGCTAATTTATAGCTTTCACATGAAGGCTGTAACCCAATTATAGCACAAGACTATGGGGAAAGGGGCAAGGGAAGGGAGGGGAGAGGGAGAGTAGCTGGAGGGAGGGTAAATGGTGGGATCACACCTACGGTACATCTTAGAAGGTTACAGGTGAAACCTACTAAATGCAGAATACAAATGTTTTCATACAATAAACGAGAAAATCCCATGGGGGGAAAAAAAACCTGCTTGTAACAAAGGTCAAATGGAGCACTCCCCAAGGCATCTCAGAAGTATTTCCCAGGCAGCTGCCCTCACTTTGGCTCATCTAAATTCTTTAAAATTATACTTTGTGCCTCAGCTTTTCCTTTTTAGTTCAAATGCTTTTGTTAACATTTCAAATATTCTGGAATTTCAGTAGCGTAAATTTCATGATTTCTTCTGCCTGATAAGCTACTACTAGATACATAAAGAATTCATGTGAAAAAATAATAGGACAATTGAAAGGTAAATTCTGATTCAAAGGTAGTAATTTCATAAAGAATGCATAAGGCCATTTTTTATAATTTGTCCATTGGCGCCAACTTTAAACTGTGGTGCATGCTAGCATTGATCTAGGGAACATTACATAACTTCTTTATTTCTGACTTTCCTCATCTGTGAAATGGGTAAAACTATTACAATCTCCTCAAGAATTTTATGAAGAGTAAAATAACATGCTACACATAAACTGTTCTGCCCATTCTGACACATAAGAAGCATTAAGTAAAGGTTGGATGTTCTTTTTATAGGACATAAATGGACTTTTAAAATGAGTGTGAATTGGTTAGACACACAGAAGACAGAAGGAACTACAAAGGCGGAGATCTGCTCATGCATATAAAAGCTCTCAGGGACTATTTAAAACCAAGGAGATGGGAATTTCAGTAGAGGGTGCTATTGGAGAGGAGAGAGAAACAAAACTGGAAAAATGGGGTGTCTTAGATAATAGATTTACAAGGCTGCTAGCGCAGCTTACATTACACAGGACTTGCAAATGTTCCATATATATATATATATATATATATATATATATATATATATACATGTATATGTATGTTGTGTGTGTGTGTGTGGTCTTGGGTTGAAGAGAAAAACCATATGGTTTAAGGAGGCTTGTTATACTGGCATTGTAAAGAAAGTATATATATTTCTAAGTGTAAAAAAATGAAACAATATAAGACTTAAATAATCGGTGCAGACTATTTCTTTAAACAAGCAGCCCACCATTCACTCTGAATCATGAGTCCCTTAATTGTGGGTTGTGACTTTGTGCTAAAGGACAGGCTGATATATTTCCTCTTTAACTGTGAAATTCTTCACTTTTATTGTTTCTCACTTGCAGTTTAAAACTCTGTAAATGTTGTATTATTACACTATTATATAACACAATAGCTGTTATCTCTCACTTCTCTATGCTGATCTATGCAAGGAACCTTCTGTCAAATAAGTCAGGACTTCTTGCCAGATGAGAATGATTCATCAAAATTGCCATGCTTTTTCATAATCGTTGCCCTCACAACGTATTACAAAGGGCCATTAGCAGCCTTTAATTTTCCAGGTTTGGTACAGCATAGCAACTTTAGTTTATGTTTCAGTTTTTTTCTTTGTAAAGAAATCAATGTTTTTAAAACTGAACTACTCAAGACAAACATGTTAGATTCATTAGCATCTGCCCTCCTTGTCTGCATGGAGGTTATATTGCAAATCTGATTTGCATATTTATCTGCAAGGAGCACAAGATTTGAATTGCCTAAATGTTTACTTAATTATTGCTCCTATTCTTTTTCATACCTATTTACCTCAAACCCTCCATAAGCAGAGAGCAAGACTAATTAGTACCTAATTGATATTTTTTCAATAGTGCAACAAAATCACTTTCAATACAAAGAAAGTAATTTCATTATACACTATAGGGAACACTTAATCAGTCATAATAGCAAATATGGGAGTATTTGTTAGGCTTTCAAAATGATGTATTTTAAATAAGAACCACCTGGTTGTCTCTACTACATTTTACTTCTTAAATAGGAAGAGATTATAACCACTCATTTATTTCTCACACATTTCCAGAGAGATTATTGTACAATCACTGAGGTAAACACTGCAGATATGGAAATGAATAAGCTAAGATTTCTCTCAAGAAACCCATTAGCTATTGGAGAAATGGGCTCAGAAAAAGTAATTTAAGGATATGGGATAATACATTTGAATAGAGCAGCGGTTCTCAACATGTGGGTCATGACCCCTTTTTAACAATGAAAATACATTGAGGCATTAGGAAGGTTGAGAACCACTGGTACATAATATCAAGGAATCACAAAAAAAGGGCAGACTAACTCCATCTAAAGAGGTCAGGAATAGATTCCTAAAGGAGATAACACATTAGCCAAAAAGAATGCAGCAAATTAGCTATCAGACTAAAGGGAGGGTGAGGCAAAAGCATTCCAGGTAGAGAAAAAAATCACTACCAAACGTACGAATGTTAAGGACATACTCCAAAGCACAATTGCCGAGTATATTACTTACTCATGGAATACACTAAAGTCAAATGGTAATTTTTCAGCATACATTCAGCAAAAGTAATGTACTTCCATAACTTCATATAAAATATGATTATGCATTAAGTAAAATAAAAAGAAATTTATTTTGCCTTTTAGAAAATAACATATGTGAACTTTATTCTTTTGCAAATAACTTTTTATCCTTCAGAAAGGTCAACTGACTTCTGCTGTCCAGACTACCAGGCAAGTCCACAAACTCAGGGACTTTGACAAAACAGAATAAGCAGTATGCTCCAAAAAGCAATGATTGGAGCAGAGGGTGATATTGGAGATTGGAAGAGAACAAACTTTAAGATTTTCAGGCATTATAGATCTGGACAAATACGAAGAAATAAGCTCAAATTATTAAAACTGAGAAAATTGGCAATTGGCAGCCAAGTGGTTTATTGAGTTATATATTCTGTCCATCAATTCATAATGGTATGCCTCCTCAATGATATATCATTTGTTTTAATTACTTTTTCTGAATAGTAAACAAAACAATTAATTAAAAATTAACACATTTATGTGAAGGCCCTAAGTAATGTAGCAGCCCATCAGTCAAAGATCTCCAAGAACATACCTGTATTCAATTCAAGGTTAGACCCACTTAGATTTCAGCAGCAAGGCATGTTAGGGGTCAGAACATGGTACGTGAAAATATGATGCCCTCCGAGTATTTTACATTGAAGGAAACTGGGAAAATCACAGATGCAGGAAGATGTTTCTGGCCTTTTGTCTACTCTCCTCAAGCGGGCCACATAAGCTGGAATTCTCTTTTCCCTTTTGTCCCTGAAGTAGGCCATAGAACCTGCAAAAATCTCTCACTGACACTCTCCTTTCCTGCTTTCCTGGAGTCTCTCACATAACAGTTATCCTGATAAAATCAGCTTTACTGAGTTCTCCCCAATTTGTTACCATTCAATTATAATCCTTTGTCCTTCAAACGTACATTTGTAGGATTTTCCATCAATTTTCCCTGGGCCCTTATGTCTTCCTGTCTAAAGGCTCATGTGCAACCTAAAATGTATAGTAAACAAATTTGTATACTTTTCTCTGTTAGTATGTACTTTTTCATGGGGATCTTAGCCAAAAATGTTGTGATGGATGAGAAAAGATACTTCTTTTTCTTCTCTAATGCCCCTAGGTTGTGTTAGTAAAAGGAGATTGAGAGCAACTTTTTATGTTTCATGCTAAAGATGGTTTAAGGAAGCCAAAATACTTATGAATTGGGGGCTGGAAGGAAGCACAGACAATTGGGTTATTGGTTATCTTGTTATTTTTTATCCAGAAAGCAAGCAGGAGCTTGTCTAATGTCAGTATAAAGAAAGTAGCTGGAATATAAAGATTTAGTCAATGTCTGTAATTTGTAGAGCCTTTATTTCAGAAGTGGTCAGAGTGGTCACAAAGGGACCCTATCTGTCTTTTGGGTATACTTTGTATATATTGTTTTTTATAGTCTAGGTGCCTGCTGCTGGTGGCCAGGGCCAGATCCACTCATAATTTATTCTGCAGGACCTATCTCCACTCATTTTCAGAATTCTATATATGAGAAATGGGACTGCAATAAGTTTGCCATGTTTTGGGGGGGGGCTTTCTGGTATTTTTGTTTATTTTTTTTTCTGACTGTAGGATGCATTGCTGAATTATCTTCCATGACTATGCCTGCACAGTAGCCTATAAGGCTCTGCACAAGAAAGTATTGGCCACTTGTGATACATGCAATTTCTATGTATAACATAATTACAGTCTTAATAAGAGATTCTGAAATCAGAAGCATAGATTATGGCTCAAATAATGGCAAGGCCCATTCTAGACTATAAGGTCCTTTTTATTAAATTCTTCTTGCATTGTTTTACCTGATCATTGTATTTCATCTGTAAGTGGAATAGAAAATATTTGGTCCTCAACATTCTCTTTGTCTAACCAGGGAAAAAGCTGGTTGCAAGTGATTGTCTAATATTACACTGGAGAAAGGAGATATATACTGTTTATTTAAGCCTCTAGGGCAGACCTATGGTCATTTATAAAAAAAGAAAAAATCAAAAATTAAATCAGAACCCTTTTACAGCTGCACTATTCCACAAGTGGAATTTCATTTCATACAGTATTCGTAAAAAGGGCGCTGTCCTGAGAAGAACACTAGCCTTATTGTAGAGTACTCTGCACATCCCTAATACAGATTATGGGCTGAGTATGATATAGACAAAGTAATAGCAAGGCTATGCAAGGCTATGCAAAGTTCTTCAGTGATAATCCACCTGAAATTTCTATCATTGGCACCAGAAAGTTGGGTTGGAATAACCAAATTTAAAAATCAAAACAAGTGAATAATTTTGGGGGTTTGCTACTATTACAACAGCAGCTCTGTGGCAAAGAAAAAAACCTCAATTCATCCTGACACTAAGCTAACAAATCATATCATATTTATAATCCATACCTGCAGGCAACCCATTGGTATTATAGTGCTTTTCTATGGTGCTTATGGGGAATTCTGGGATTCTAAGCTAATGCTTTTCATGATATTCTACCTTTACTATAGCCATGTATATAATAGCAAGTAATGTACAGAGTATTTTAATTTGTTTGCTCTACTTTAAGCGAAATTCTGTAGTGCTCAAGAAGCCTTTTTCTTTCATCAAAGCATTCAAAATTGCCAAGGCCATTCCAAAACCACACCTACCATCTAGAGCAGTATTTTTCAACATTTTCTAGGCACACTTGAACCTATAGTTTAACATCTGTGGCACACTTAAATTACGTTGATCAAAACAAAGAGTAAAAAAATATATACTTACTGTGCTTTGAACTCCTTTCAAAAATAATTTAATTATTAGTCTTTAAAAATTTTCATGGGAGGGCGGCAACTGTGGCTCAGTGAGTAGGGCACCAGCCCCATATACTGAGAGTGGAGGGCTTGAACCGGGCCCAGCCAAACTGCAATAAAAAAATAGCCGGGCATTGTGGCAGGCACCTGTAGTCCCACCTACTCAAGAGTCTGAGGCAAGAGAATCGCCTAAGCCCAAGAGCTGGATGTTGCTGTGAGCTGTGATGCCACAGCACTCTACCGAGGGCGACACAGTGAGACTCTGTCTCTAAAAGAAAAAAAATTTTCACAGGACACCTTAGATCTTCTCGAGGCACACCAGTGTGCTGCCAAACACTGGTTGAAAAATCACTGATCTATATGAATATTTGTGTTTTTACCTTTTAATAGATGGAAAGTTTGTGTAGAGCAGAGCAATGTACTCATTTGAGTTGATTTAATTCCTGGGAGATGTTTGTATATTAAAATGATGAATTTATATTTGTGATTCGATAGCTTTCTTGACACCCATTTAGTGTGAATCAACAACAAACAACATTAAATCAGAGTTATCCAAAGGAATTTTTATAAAGTCTGTACTGGGCATGAATATTTCCTAAATGGATTCAGAGTTCAGGGTGTTGCAATGATGGATAGTGATATGTGAACTAAAGTGACAATAAGGACATTAGCAAATCTCCAGAGTCCTTAATTTATCCTGTAAAGTATATTATGAATGTCAATGATTGACAAGGGTATTTCTCAATTGTTTTCTTCATTTAAAAATTGATTTGTTGACAGTTACTATGCCAGTCCATACTTAAAACTTGACAATGCTTCTTTTAGCCTGAGAAATACAGTCATCAAAACATACTCATAATAATATGTTTTAATTATACATAATTAACCTAAAATGACTTCACTTCTCTTTTGGAATATCCATTTTCTTTAATCCTAGATTTAGTAAACAAATGAGCTCTCACAATAAATGTAGAATAATTAAAATCAAATAAACCAAACTATCCACATTATTTTTTATAAAGGAAAGGAAGCATATGTTTCATTTAACTATGCCTAGGATCCTCACTGTTTTATTTATCTTAATATCCAAATAATATTAACCTGCATTTGAAGCTTGAATTTGTATTAATTGTGGAAAGACATTTACTAGTGTTTAGTCATTACTGGTTACATGGGCATTGGAGTAAGGCAGCTACTGAACGGTTGCACTCTCAAGTCTGGGCTATCATTAATTCACCAACTTTTAAAAAATAATAAAATAATAATTTTCAGAAAGGATAGACACAAACATAAATAATACATATTTATATGTGAAAAATAGTTATAGGCAATATTTTCAACTCAACAACGAACTTTAACTATTACTAAAAATCTTCCAATTTTTTCCAAATAAGGAATTTTAGAATGATTTAATTAAATTACAATCCAAGGATCCAAAGAAAATAAAGTCCCACCATTTTTTTTTTAAAATATAAACATTCCTTCAATTTATAAGTTTTTAAAACTGGTCTCAAGATTATTTATTTATTTATTTATTTGAGACAGAGCCTCAACCTGTCAGCCTTGGTAGAGTGCTCTGGCATCACAGCTCACAGCAACCTCCAATTTCTGGGCTCAAGTGAGTCTCCTGCCTCCGCCTCCCAAGTAGCTGGGACTGCAGGTGTCTGCCACAACGCCCAGCCATTTTTTGGTTGCAGCCATCATTGTTGTTTGGTGGGCCCAGGCTGGATTCGAATCCGCCAGCTCAGGTGTACGTGGCTGGCGCCTTAGCCCGCTGAGCCACAGGCGCCAAGCCTGGTCTCAAGATTATTTAAACATATCTTATACATAAGTCCTTAAACATACATAGTGTGTTCTATGTGTCATATATGTTATCAAGTAAAATAATGTAATATGAAATACTGCAATAAAATAATTATAAGTTTTCAAGTAGAAAATAACATTAAATATCATACCCTAGCTTAAAAATAAACATTATCAGCATATAAAATAATATAGACATAGACATTTAATATATCACAATGAAGTGTAAAAGTTCTCTTGAAAACTATCACTGACATATTTATTATTATGAGAATAATTTTATATTCCATTTTAATGATTGTACCCCATATGGTCTCAGTAATCTGAGTTAATTAACACCTTTAAATAAAGTAACCAGCATTGATTTCCTCCAGACAGAGAAAACAAGAAGACAAAAATAAGTAACTAGCTGTTTTTTCTAGGAGTACACATCATATAACATTTACATTTTCCAAGGCAGCAAAAATAAACACATATAGAGCACCATACAATGGAATCTTAACATTGGCTTAATTTTTAGCCTCTCTGTGAATATAAGAAACAAGGTAATGGAAACTACTGTTAGTGAACAATGTATTATGTATGTGTGTGTTTGTATTTCCTTAAAACTTATGGATTGAAGGAAATTAATTTTTTCTATGATATTTAAACAAAATATAAAGGGTTGATAGTGTCTGCAATAGAGGAACAATAAAAAGAAATACTTGTAGCTATTGTTTTAGTAATGGTGAGTAGAAGAAGAAGTATGTCAGATATTTAGGTGAGAAGTCACCTGTAATTAATGTAAAACTTGCAGCTTTAAATATGGTATTTAATTATTTTAAGTATAAAAATTGCATTTTATACTTGCATTGAAAGTATAAGGCTATTACTGAACATCTGAAACAAAAAGCTGAATTCATTGCTTGCTGGTTAAGAGCATGAGTCTCTGATAAGTTTTAGGGAAGCATAATGTTCAAGGATTGGAACTTTGCAGAAATACACATATTTAGAAATGCTGAGTATTAGTTATGGAGGCACATTTACTGGTGTTTAGATAGTATTAGTCACATGGGAAATGAAGTGAGGCTGTTTCTGAATAGATGCAGTCTCAAGTGTTAGGTTATCACTATTTAATTGGCTTTTAAGAAGCTCATTTTGATGAGGTGATCACTGATTAATCAGTGTAAGGGATGTAATTTTACCTGTCAAAATTAACATGTTGAAGACATAGTCTCTGATGTGATTATATTTGGGATAAGGCATTTAAAGAGATAATTACAGTTCAAGAAGGACATAATGGTAAGGACTTAATCCAATATGGCTGGTGAATTTATAGGAAGAGAGACAAAAAAGATAATATGCAATATAATCATTGGAATAGATGCGGACAAAGTATTTGATAAAAGCCAGTACCCATTCATGATAAGATATTTAACCAATTAGGTATAGAAGGTATATACCTCAAAATTATAAAAGTCATATATGTCAAATCCATAGCCAACATGATACTGAAAGCGGAATAGCTGAAAGAATTCCCCTTAAGAACTGGAATAATGGAAAAGTGCGCACTGTCACCACCTCTATTCAACATAGTACTGTAAGTCCTAGAGCAACCAAGGAAGAGAAAGAAATAAAGGGCATCCAATTCTGGAAAGAGGAGGTCAAAATTATCCCTGTTTGCTGATAATACATATGAGCTTATATCTATAAATCCCTAAAGATTCCATCAAAAGTCAACTGGATTTGATAAAAGAATTCAGCAAAATCTCAGGTTACAAAATTGATGTATACAAATCAGTATCATTTCTATATACTAATAAGAGTCAAGTGAAGAGTCAAATCAAGAACTCAAAACCATTTACAATAGCTGTAAAGAAAATAAAAAACCTAGAAATGTACCTAACAAATATATGAAAGACCTCAATAAGGAGAACTATAATATATACATTGATGAAAGAAATTATAGGTGACACAAATAAATGAAAAAACATCTCACACTCACAAAAGTAAACATTGTAAGAATGTCCATAGTTTCCAAAGTGATTTATAGGTTCAATGTAACAACCATGAAAATACCAACAGTATTTTCACAGATCAAGATAAATTAATCTTAGATTTAATGTGGAAGCATAAAAGAGTGTGAATAGCCAAATAGCTGTCTTATGCAAATTGACCTCAAATTATACTACAAGCCTGTATTAACCATAATAACATAACACTTGCATAAAGGTAGAAACAGACTAATAGAACAGGATAGAAAACTTAGAATTAAAACCAGCGAGCCGCAAGCAACTAACTTTAAATAAAACAAACAAAAATCAAGCACTGGGGAAAGGATACCCTGTTCACTAAATGGTTATGGTCAAAAAGAAGAGCCATTTGCAGAAGAATGAAATGGGACCCCTATCACTTCATACAAAAATTAACCAAACATTGATGAAGACATAAATACCTAAAACAGTAACAATTCTAGAATAAAACATAAGAAAATCTCTTCTAGACAATGATGTAAGCGAAGAATTTATGTCTAAGACTGAAATGCCAAATACAGCAAAAACAAAAATAAATAAATGGAACTTTAATAAGTTTCTACACAGCAAGGGAAATGATCAACATAGTAAATAATCAGCCTACAGTATAAGAGAAAGTATTTACAATCTATATATCTGGTAAAGGTCTAATATCCAGAATCCACAAAGAATACAAAAAAAAAAAAAAAAAATCAAGAAAAGCACCCCCCTTAAAAAGTGGACAAAATGTATTAACTGAGTCTTTACAAAGGAAGATGAAAAGGTGGCCAGAAAATATGTGAAAAATATTCATAATTTATCATCGAAGAAATGTGAATTAAAACCACAATGAGATATCAACTTATTCCTATCATAATGGCCGTTAATAAGAAATTTTAAAAATAGATGTTGTGGATACAATGAAAAGAAAACACTTATACACTGTTAGTGGGAATGTAAACTAGGGTAACCTCTACCGTAAATAGTATGGAGATTCCTCAAAGGATTTAAAAGTAGACCTACCATTCAATCTACCAATCTATTTCTTTCCCAAAGCAGAAGTCATCATATAAAAAAGAGCCTGTCTCCTAATATTTATCATAGCACAATTTACAACTTCAAAGATAAGGAATCAATCTAGGTGCCCATCAATTTACAAGGGAATAAAGAAAAAAATATATATATACATACACACAAATGGACACACACACACACACACACACACACACCATTAAGTATTCTGTACTTAGCCATAAGAAGAAGTGAAATAACATGTTTTGCCGCAACTTGGGTGGAAACAGAGAACATTACCCTAAGTGAAGCTTCCCAGGAATGGAAAAACAAATACCACATGTTCTCAATAATAAGTGGAGGCTATACCAGGAAAACCACAGTCACGTGGTCCTGTAAAGAACATTGGAAACTAAGAATGGGGGGTATTAGGCATAAAAACGTACCTATTGAGTATCATATTTACTTCTCTACTGATGGAGATACTAAAAGCCCCAACTTCAACATTTTTTCAGCATCCACCTTATGAAACACACCCAATTAATGTTGCAAAGTTACAAAAAAAAAAAAAAAGAAGAAGAAGAAGAAGAACGACAGAAACCAGGAGCGTGCAGGGACAGTGAACAAGCCATTTTTAGGACACAGAGAAAATTTAGCTGTTTACAAGCCATAAAAAAAGAGAAAAACCTCAACAGAAACTAATACAGCTGCAACCATGATCTTGGATTCCCAGCTTTCAGAACTGTACAAAAGTAGATGTTTATTGCCCTTCTTATAGCAGCATTTTTTTTTTCTTTTTCTTTTTTTTTTTTTTGCGGTTTTTGGCTGGGGCTCCGTTTGAACCATGTCCGGCATATGGGGCCGGCGCCCTACTCTGTTGAGCTACAGGTGCTGCCCCAATAGGAGCATTTTTTAAAGTGTCCCCAACTGACTAATGCTTTAGGAACGGATTTGAAACTTATGTTTATGATTTCTAATTACTGTGGGCAAGGATTTCTCATTTTGTTCTAAAATACAGGATTTTTTTTCTGAGGTATTCCTGTGGGAGAGGCCATCATTAAACACCCTGATATTCAACTGTGCCTCCATTTGCCAAGGCTCATTTATGAAGACCCTGTATTTAGTTTGAAAGTTGATCAACATTATCTCATTCCGTTTTCATTTTTGAATCATTTATTGAATTTTTGCTGTCCAAAGACATGTAAAATTCTGAATGACAGATACAGTGACGAAATAAGTAAATAACTGAGAGCTCTCACAGGTGCTGACCGCACTCTGCAGTCATTTCCCAGACTGACCAAGAAAGTAAATCTTAATTATTCTGGTTTAGAAGGACAAGCTAACTTGTATCAGGATAAAATTTCTGCTGCTAGCAATGACGTATCCTCCCATTGGAAAGCCAAAAAGAACAACAACAAAAAAATGTCTGAATCCATTCTGTTATCTATAGCAAGTTATGTAAAATTGGAAACTGGTTTGTCATGTGGGAAGGGATTCAGCTTGGGAAAATATATGATCCAAAGGATGAAGAAAATATGTGAAGAAGAATATGCAAATCAGTGGCCCCAGAAACCTCGGAGAATTTTGTGTCTTGGGCAGATGCTATTTACTTGGTATAGTTGACTACTGGTTTTGAGGTGCTTAAGTCTGCCTTCAGCTTCTCACATTAAACCAGAAGTGATGCTGTTATAACATTTAAGCTCACACTAATCAACCCGAATAGAGGGGTGGGTTTAAACACACGTGTAAACCAAAATGCCAATGTAGCAATTTAAAAAGACATAAGTATCTCAATTGCTAAATTTTGCCAACCAATGGTCGAAAGCATTCTCTATATGTCAGAAGGCATAGCTATAAATTAGGAGAGTCGTCGGCAGGTCTAGAATGAAATCTTTTAGGGTGGAAGTCCCCAACCTTTGTGGCACCAGGGACTGGTTTCACGGAAGACTGTTTTTCCACAGAGAGGGTGTGGTGCCGACCTGGGGGAGGTGGGAAGACGCGTTTCATTCTCAGAAGGAGTAGACAGCCTAGATCCCCTGATCTGACTGGAGTTGAAGTTCAGGTGGTGATGGGAGCTATGGGGAGCAGCTGTAAACACAGATGAAGTTCTGCCTCCTCTTCTGCTGCTCACGCCTGCTATGTGGCCCACTTCCCACGAGGCCACCAGTCCACAGCCCAGGGTTTAGGGGTTACGGTTTTAAGAGATTTTACCTCCAAAATAATAAAGGAAAATGAATAATACAATTCTACTTGAATCATACTTTTCTCTAGATAAATTATATTTTTAAACAACAGCTCTGTGTGTTGCTAAAAACACACTCATGTATTGAGAACTATTGCCTTGCTTATTCTGGATTACATGAACTCTATGACTCTTCCACTATGACACAAATTAATTTTTATTCTCATGTTAAGGTAAATTATATATTAATTAAAAATTCAACAATAAATGATTAAGCACCTCTCATCTGATAGGAACTAAAGTTGAAAGACAGAGATCCTGCTTCAGTGGTTCACAGGCAAGTGGGAAGTGTGACATTTAATCTGCCACATAAAATAGAAAAGAAGCAAAATCAAAGACACAAGGAAGGAACAATTTATTAAACTGAAGAAAGTTTTAAGCCCCAATTGCAGTAATTTTCAAAATACTAAAACGTTCCATGTAAACATTATTTTTTGATTCATATGAATGCATATGGTATTCTTCCAGAAATATTTATTATGAATTTTGAAAATCAAGCCAACACACATCTACCTGACAGCAATTCCTTATCAAAGCAACCATAAAAACACTATGTTAAACAGCAAGTTGCTAATGAAAAATAAGTTTGCCTCTGATTTCATGAAATATTGGACGATAGACTACATAACTCAGGAATGAATTGAAATCGAAAATTCTTTATCAAGTATTTACTGAAAATAAAACAATAGAAAATAATACTTTCAAAATATATAAAGACAAATCATGAATACATGAATTAAAAAGGGATTCATGACTGGAAAATCCGAGAAAAATAACACTAAATCGTGGGTGTAGAACCATTCATTTAAAATCATTCCTTTAAAATCACCATTCATTTAAGATTGAACGGTGCTATAGCCATGAATTAGTGTATTTTTCTCCAGAGAGGCTGAGGCAGATGGATTGCCTAGGCTCAAAGGTTCAAGTCCAGCCTGAGCAAGAGTGAGACCCCCCATCTCTACAAACATTTCCTGGGTGTTGTGGTGGGAGCCTGTACTCCTACCTACTTGGGAGGCTGAGACAAGAAAATCTGTTGAGCTCAAGAGTTTGAAGTTGATGTGAGCTGTGACTCCAGGGCATTCTACCGAGGACAAGTGAGAGTCTGTCTCAAAAAAAAAAAAAAAAAAAAGAGAGAATATTAAAATCATATTGCCAATTCTGGCCATCATTAATTTGTTTCTTATGAACCATGTTTCATCCTTCTTCATGCTTCCTTGTGTCCACTAACACTAACCCGTAAGGTCTATAGCAGAGGATACCTTGCCGTCAGGCTGCTAGCTTAATGACCCCTGTGGAGAATTGAGTGAGGTTTAAAGAAAAAGGAGAATGAGGTATCCACAGCTCCTGTTTTGAAGCAGAGGGAATTTCTCTATGTTAGTTTGGATTCGGAGTGCAGATTAACTAATAGGCACGTATTTGGATTCCTCTGTAGACTGGAGTCAATTGCTATGTAGAAGGGAATGTGCTATGTGACCAGAACAATGATGACTATGTTCAGAATCCAGGAAATAGACTGTGGGGTCCCTTATGACTGTTTTGCTAAATTCTGGTCATTGGAAAGCTGAAATAATTCAATACATACTAGAGACATGATTACTAAGAACTAAGCACGAAACCGCAGTAGTGGAAGTTCACCCAGCTGGGTTGAGTTCCCAGATCCCCTACACTCTGCCATGCAGGGTGTAGGACGGATCAACTCAGGCTACGGGATGAGCTACAGAAACGGGAAGTGAGGCAGCCACGTCCTATTCTATGTGCTTATGATTTCTGCTCACACGTTATCTTGTATGAAGAAAATTCGTGACTCCTCTCTTAGGTTTTATGTTAGTTATGATTCAATTATCATCAGGTCTGGCCAATAGAGAGACTAAAGAGATTATATTTCTTTTACTCACAGATAGATCAAAAATATACAGAAGCAACAAAAGAATCACTGTGCCTACTCTGTCAAATAACTCTTTAGATCCACCCTCCAAATTTCTTTACTGGTCCTGCTACATGAAAAAATTCACAATAATCTCTTCTTGCCTTCTAGCTTCGCCTCATAAAGATGCTTCATGCAGTCTTCTGTCTCAGACTGTGGGTAATTCCTACCCCTTTTTTATTTTCAGTCCTTGAGTAGCAGAGGAGCACACTTTCAACCAGTCCCAGTATCCCCATCCTATGGAGTTTCCTCACACTGCCCCCAATCTTGTAAGTAGTCTTTCTAAAATTCATAATCTATCAGCAAATTATCCTAACATCAGCTTTTCATATTTTTTCTTACTTGGGTCCTGATCGATGCGCCATACAATATTTGAAAGAGTGTTGTTTGGGGCCTGTTACAAAGGATTACTATAGTTGTAAATGACTACAAAGGTTTCAGAAGGCAATTAGTTTGATTATATGTATTCAAAATCTTTAAAAGGGTGACATTTTTGCTTATGTAAATATTTTTGGTGTCATTTCAAATGGGATTTTTTTCTTGATTAGTATTTCAGGTAGTTTCTTGTTAATATATAGAGACACAACAGATTTTTGCCTGCTGATTTTTGTATTTTGTAACATTACCGAATTTATTCTTCAATTCTAACAGATTTTGGTGTTTTTGTAGGATTTTCTATACATAATATGATACCTTTTGTAAAAAAAATTATTTTCCTTTCAGATTTGGATTGATCTAGATGCCTCATGTTTATTTTTCTTGTGGAATTGTTCTTGCTAAAACTTCCAATTCTATGTTTAATAGAAAGTGAGAGCAGACATCCTTATTTTGTTTCTTAACTTAGAAGAGAAGCTTTCAGAATTTTACTATTGAGTATGAAGTTAGCTGAGGGATTGTCACATATAGCTTTTATTACTATGCTGAGGTTTATTTCTTTTGTATCGAATTTATTACAATTTTTATGATGAAAGATGTTTAAATATTGTCAAATATTTTGTCTGCACCTATCGAGATGATTATGTTTTTATGCTTCAATATGTTAATGTGGTGGATTCAAATCATTATGTGTTACCATCTTCTCATCCCAAAGTTAAATTCCACTTGACTGCGGTGCATAATCCTTCCATTGTGCTGCTCAATTTGGTTTGCTAACATTCTGTTGGGGATTTTCACTGATGTATATCAGGGACATTGGGCTGTAATTTTCTTTTTGTAGTGTGCTTTTCTGGCTTTGACATGTGTAATGCTGACCTTGTAGAATAGTTTGGGGATGTTCTCTCCTTTTTGATTTTTTTTTGACATAGGTTTAGAAGGAACGATATTAATTCTTCTTCAAATGTTTGGTATAATTTAGCTTGAAGCCATCTAGTTTGAGCTTTTCTTTGTGGGGAGAATTTGAGTATTGATTGAATCTCCTTACTCTTTATTGGTCTGTTTAGATTTTTCTCTTAGTTCAAAATACGTAAAAGGACATTTATCAAAAACGCGCACATGACTAATAATATATGAAAAGGTTTTCAGCATTACTAATCATTAGGAAAATGCAAATCAAATCCACAATGAGCTATAATTCTCATTTGTTAGGATAGTCATTATCAAAAAGTCAAAAAATAACAAATGTTGAAGAGGAGGAGGAGGAAAGGGTGTCCTTATACACTGTGCATAAAAATGTAAACTGGTACATCCATTATGGAAAACAGTATGGAGGGTCCTTGAAAATAGAACTATTAGTACTACGTGATCCACACGCAATGCCACTTCTGGGGAGCTATTCAAAGGAAATGAAGTCCTGATCTTTAAAAAAGGTATCTTCCCTGTCCTATTCTTTGCAACATCATTCACAATAGCCAATGTATGAAATAATGTACATTTTAATGAATGCATGAACAGATAATGAAACTTCAATATATGCATGCAACATTCTATCATCCAGCCTTAAAAAAAAGAAGTAAATACTACCTTTGGAGACAATATGGATGGATGTGGAAGGCAGCTGTTAGGAAGGGAAATGACACACGAATGAACGCCTTCATATGTGGAATCCAGAATGGTCAGACTCAGAAGCTGAGAGCAGCATGGTGACTGTCAGGGGTTGGAGTAAAGGACATGAGGCGGTGATAGTTAAAGGGTAAAAAGTTTCAGTTACATAAGATCAATACCTTCCAGAAATCTATTAATAGCACACAAAGCCTATAGATCACAATATTGTATTGTATATTTAAAATTTGTTAAGAGGGTAGATCCTATATTGAATATTCTTTCCAAAGGGGGGAAAAACAGAAACAAACAAAGGAACATCACACAACAGAAATCAAAAACAAAACAAAACAACAACAATAATAATAAAGATATATGTATCTTAATATGGGTGAATCTTAAATGTTGTAAAATTTTCTTTCTTTCTTTTTTTTTTTTTTTCTAATGTGGCTTACACCATACCAATCGCTATAGGATTAAAATTTTCTACTCATGGACAGAACTTCCAGAGGAGATGATTATGATTATGACCTTCTCATGGTGATGGTTTTACTGGCATACATATTTCCCCAAACTCACCAAAATGTGTACACTGAATATGCACAATGTACATATTTTCATTTTTTTTGACTTTTCATATATCTATCATGCCTCACTAAAGTAGTTGAAAAACATGTAATTCAAAAAAGAGAACCCCAAATTTTGTAACTTACAGAAAATGAGGTTTGTTTCTCAAGTCATACTTCTGGGTTGGTGGGAAGGAAAACAGAAACTTTTCTGCCTTGTAGTCCAAAAGTTAAGATCCCAGGAGGCATTAAATCAACAAATGTTTTGAAGGTCACCTTTGTTGATAGCAGGCCAGTCATTCAAAACAGAAGTATGGGAGGTTTCATGAGAGATCTCTGGACGTGTGGCCCATCCATTCTGCTAATGTTTGCTTGAAGAGAAATTAATCCCATGGCCATACCTAATTCTAAAGGAGGATGGAAAAATCATCTTATTACACTTTTAATCAATGGGAAAAATATTCAATTTATGGTTAGCATTCTTTTCCAATTCAAGAAAGTTTCTGTGGAGAAATACTGAGTCACACAAATACATGTGTAAAATGATGTATGCTTTTTATAATAGGAAATTTAGACAAATTTATGCTCTGTCATTGATGATGATTGATTAAATAATTGTACTTCTTGCATTAATGAATTATTGTGGAACCACTTAGAATTAAAATTCAGAATATTTAAGAACACAGCTTGCTGCTTTAACTTACATATGCCAATTTCTAAAATGTTCAGTATATCTATTTTGTAAAGATTACAAAGAAAGAGAAACAAATATAAACTATGGTATCACTGTGTGTGGGTTTTTGAATTTCTTTAAATGCTTCTGTGTTTCTAAATAGTTCG
The DNA here is from genome assembly GCA_963574655.1 of Perodicticus potto. Lineage (NCBI taxonomy): Eukaryota > Metazoa > Chordata > Mammalia > Primates > Lorisidae > Perodicticus > Perodicticus potto. The sequence continues at coordinate 25,892 of CAUYRH010147063.1, read as the reverse complement.
GCAATGATTATGTATAATTTTTATACTCAAAAGTGAAAAATTATTTATAGTAGTTATATTAGCATATCATTCGAACTACTTGAAAACCAAGTAAGTACCAAATTATTTTTACAATGAAAAAATATATTTTTCCTCATGCTCCTTGTTAGAAAAAGAGAACAGATTTTCCTCCCACGTGTGAGAAAAAAATCACCTTGAGAAAAAGGCAAAACATGCGACACTTTAGTGCAAACCGCGACTTTTTCAGAATCATGTCAGGTTCTGAAAACAGAAGTTTTTAATAGAAACTGTTTAGTAACATTAATCATAGCATTTGGTATAGTCTTGCCCATAATGTCTAAACATTTGCTTAAAGCTCTTATAGGGTTATAAAAGTAGCTACATGCAGAATATTTGCTGAATTACATATTAAAATTCCAAAATATACTAGGTTTTATAGTGTAAAATCATTAAGAGATTTTAATGGTATGAATAAGTTGATAAATACAACTAGAGTCCAAGTTAAATATATATGTACATATATGAGTATTTTAATATTAAAATATGGGCGAATCTTAAAAGTTGTTAAAACTTTATTTTTTTCTTTATGTTTCTTTTTGTTTGTTTGTTTCTTTTTTTTTTTTCTGACCATACCAGTCTCTATAGGATTACAATTTTCTACTCAGGGACAGAACTTCAAAGTGCAGCTGGATGTGGTGTCTGGTGTCTGTTCTCTGGTCACTCTGGAGTCTAATGTAGGAGGATTGCTTGTTTGAGCCTAAGAGTTCTGGGCTCTCGTGAGCTATGATTGTGTTGCTGCACTCTAGCCTGAGTACCAGAGTGAGATCCCGTCTCTGAAAAAGAAAAATACAAAGGGTAGTTTTCTTGCCTTAGATGTTGTACCAGAATTTCCTAAGTAGCCAATTGACTTTTTTCCAAAGTTTGAGAATTATTCAAGTTCAGAAGGGGGAAAATTCCCTTATTAATAAAGTAGGATATTTCCCTTATTAATAAAGTAGGATATCTATGTGTACATACGCAGACACACACACATTACATATGTACACATATATTATACGTATGTATTGAAAATAGCAATGATTGCTGCTAGGAACGGAGTCTGTCAGGGTGGTGACACACCCTGATGCATTAAGCATGATCTTAACACCGTAACGCATGGCTTCTGCCACTCCAGAATGCCACCATCATCAATATAACCCGGAAAGTCATTTAAACATCAGTATCCACTCGTGTCATCCTCAGCCCAATGAAGAGAAGCGGTATTGCATATTGCACTTTTTTCTCCATAGCTACATTACTGTATGTCACTAATAGTTAAAGATTTTACTATAATAATACGGTGGTTTAAACATACTCTATTCATATCACATAATAACAAATTATGTTCATCTTTGCTGGAGAATAAAAATGTAGTTTTGAAGTTGCCTTTTGGTTGGTATATGAATCAAAATCCAAATATGGCCCATTATTTAATGTATTACAGCCTGGTCTTTAGTTTATTCTGTAGCATTCCGCTTCCTGGATTTGAATTAATTCATTCTCTATTGGCTAATTTTTCTGTGACTGGGAACTTAGGTCTAGAGGCTTGATAAACTCATTAGGAGTCATTATGAGTTATTCAGACCAGGCAAGAAGGATTAATAATAAGCGTACTAGATTACAGAACTAAGCTCTAAAAGAAATGGAAGTTTCATGAATATCCCTTGAAATCTTCAAATAGAATATGATAGATTGGTGGGAAGAGATGCGAAAAACATATTCTGATGCAATAATTGACTGCATGGAGCCCATGTAAATGAAATGTAAATTACTGTGTCTTACTTTCCTCCACTTTCTATCTGTAGACACTTTACATGCAGGTAATGTTTGGTCAGAATTGGAAATGCTGCCATATTCTTGTCTTTCCATAACCTTTTTATACTTCAGGTTGTAGCATCTTTCTAAAAGATTTACACTACTAATCTCTGCACCTCTCTTAAAATAAACACTTATAAATAGTAATGTTCCCTGGTAACTTAAGCAACACAGTGTCATCCAGGACAGGTCCTCACAGCGAAGGCTATGGGATCCCTTCCCGAGTGGCCCTGAACAATCTTTCTACAATCCCAAATAACCTATGTCTATACAGACTTTTTCAAAGGCAGGGGAAAAATGATAACATCGGACACATCCAGACTAAACGTAGCTGCACATGTTTTCAATGTAAGCCTGCTGTGTAGTATTTTAAAGAACTAAATGAGACTATGATGGATTAGCATTAATTTGCATAATACAGGAAGATGAAATTTTCTCTGTTACAGACAGCAGATCAATTCAATTTAGTACCTGAAGAATAACATGCCAAATAATAGACCTGACAGCAATGAAACAGTGATGTTAGCTTTGCACATGAGACTGTTCAGAACTACTGTGTTCTGTCTGCACAACACATCTATTAATTAGGTGACAACTGAACATTCTATTCATTTCACTAAAACTTTCAGCTGAAACTCAGTTTTTCCTTAAACTCTGATAATAGTTTTACAAATAAAATGTGGTAGCTATTAATATTTAAGAATATGGCTTAGATCTAAATACTAAAAAGAATGCAGTCACCAAATATTTGACACGTCCTCTATGGAATCAAAGACAAGGCACTCACCCATAGCTTCCTGTTGAATAAGGTGACTTTTATGCATTTTTCTAATTTAGAGGTTCTACACATATATTATTCTGGAATATATCTAAATATATCTCCACAAATTTGAATATGTATGAGTAACCCAAATATTGTTTTTCTCCTCCTTAACTCCAGCAGCTACTTGTAGCACATAGCAATCTAACAAATGTATATATCTCTTGACTCTTAAATAAATCATATCATTGATAAGTGAAAGTATACTTTTATTATACTCTGTAACTAATTAGCATCATTAAGCATAACATACAGTAAGTGTACTTATTTCCAATAATTACATTTTTATCAACAATTTACTCTATCAACTTAATCATCTATATTTGGTTGGAGGAGAGGAGATGAAAACTTATATGTGACAGACCAGACAACATTATTATCACGAGAGGGCATATATGTCTCTGAACAGCTATTGATGTATCTAGACAATTTGGTTTTTCTGTATGTACCTTTGTCTCTATTCCCTTATTTAGCTATAAAAGCAACCCCATTATCTTGAGAAAAACTCTCCCAACTGTAATGTGGACAGAGTTGACCTCCTACCTCCTTGAATTTCAGGAGTGATATATGACCATAGTCTGGCTCATTACAGCACCAACACCGTGTGAAAAGTGACTGGGAGAGTAAAAGCATGGCAGAAACCAACCCTGTCTCTGTCTCTCTTGGCACGCTGGAATGTACATTGCCAGTGCGTTCCGGTGAGTTTGCTGGTTGAACCCTTGCCAAGGCGGTTCATGGTGCTCTTGCTATATTTCCTTTCTCTTCTTTGCTCTGGAGACGTTGACAAGCATTGGTTAAAGATGTCATGACTGTATCAGACATAACTTGAGAAACATAAAATCTTCTTGTGTTGAATTACTGCAAGCTGGCTGTGTATTTACAACTGACTAACAAAGAGGCTATGCAACCCCAAGTTAAGGAGATTTAGTCTGCAATTGTTGCTGGAACTATTGTGAATACAAGCAATCTGCTTCTATTGAGGTTGAAATAACAGATGATAAGCTTAGTGTCATTGGAAGTCAACTTGCGTGCTGGGGAAGGCTAATCTGAATTTAGGAGCACGATAAAAATCAGGGCCAAAACATGGAGGTAAGGGCATGTTTTTATGAGATCATTTGAATTTCCATCTCTAGACATATTTTAACCTTCGCACATGAGGATTCCCATGCTCTGAGGACTGAAATAACGGCGACCAGAAAAGCTTCTTTTTTAAATGTCACGTACGTGATGCTCTACCCAAGAGTGAGCGTGATTGTGATCCTGAACTGATTTTGTGTTTTTCTGCTCAATGCTACTTTACTGAAATTAACCTATGGATAGCTTTTATACATATTTTGTGTGAAAATGCACACACACACATGCATACACATATACACTTATTTTACTACTTTACAGATGATAATTCTCATATAATATTTAAATCCTGATTTCCTTGATGACTATAATATCCACTCTCATGTTGAAAGCATCTTGATTTTGAATCATATTTTTAGCTGTGAAAATATCATAATCCTATCACATACCTGCTGAGCTCTAGAAAAATCTCTGTTCTTTAAAAATCAATTTTACAAACTTAATTTTTCTTGTCTTCTCAATTTTATTAGGTTAAATTGTATCAGTTCTGGGTTAAAATTAAACTATAAAAACTTTTTGAATCTTATTTGTATTGATTTTTTTAGACACAGCTTTAAAAATAGTTACTATATATCCAATGGAAGACTTTTGTCCTATATTTGGGATTTTGAGAGATTATTGATATTTAGAATTATCTATGTTAATTTGAATTATAGAAGACTCAGTTTAATTTAGTGGGATGTGTGTGAAGCTAATTTTTTGTGTTAGATCACAAATCAGTTAAGCATAACCTAATGGCATATTTGTTTTACCATTATTATTGTCAGTCCCCAACAGTGGGTTAAATGTAAAATAATATTCTTTAGAAGAACACTTGATTTGTTTTAAGGACAACATATTAAAAAGACACAGGCTGATTCCTCTGCTATAAGTTTATTACTAACCAACAATTTTTTTTCTTGAATCATGTTTTCCAGAACTTTTGTAATTATTTTTATGTAACAATTCATTTATTAATTGACTTAATAATTTAATGAAACTATTGTAGTTACTGTAAACTATCAATTCCACTTGTAAACATTGGCTCTGCACTGAGCTCAATGCTATTGAATTAATTTCTCTAACTTAAGGGAAGGATTGTTGTTTCTCATCCTCAAGTCTGAATACTATAAGTTGAATGAACATAAACGGGCTTGAAGAGCTGTTTGAGAAAGAAAAGCCTCAAAGTAGATTGACTAAAATCCCAAGATCTTTTGTTCACATGTACTGCTTACTCTCCAAAAATTATAAGAGTTACTATGAATTTTTTTATAGGTGTTGCAAAGAGATCTATCCCAAAACAAACATATAAATGAACTAAATTAGTGATTTCAAACAACTTGGAGGCTTCTGTCAAGACTGTATAGTCAAACTCTATATGTCTTCATGTAAGCCATGTCTTAAAACATTATGCAAAGAAAAATATCCAGGGATTTTTTTGGTACATAATGGCACTATTTAAATCTGGCAAATCATTCCACAGTTATTAAACAAATAAATATCTTTGAAATATGAACATGATCTGGCATACATCTCAACCTCTCATATACGAGGCAACCTATATTAGATATATTCTAAAATATAATTATCTAGTAAAAAGGTACAATAAGTCTAGATAGCAGGTAACCCTAACCCTAACCTGAAAAAGGTGTATTCACTGCAGGTCAAGTGGGAGGCATTATCATTGCTTTCTTCATTGGCTGACCTCACTGCTGTGGGTTTAAGAAAAGCCAATTAACACGTGAAGGCATCTAATTAATATCCAACAGCTGCACTCTGCAGTGGCGCGAATAAGTGATAAGAATGACAGCTATGAACTATTAGACACCAGAGCTTCCCATACCTGCTTATGGAGGTGGTGACGTTTCAGTTAGATTACATGAGGCAAGCATTACGAACCCCCATAAGACCAGATTTTCTCATTTTCAAGGGCAGAAAAAAAATCTATTAAAATATCTGGAATATCCCAAATTGACTAGAGTGCCTGTATTTATTTTAGATACTGCATGAGTCAACAATTTACAGTCTAAACAAAATATGTGAAAGAAGACTTTTCCACCAGATAAGTGCCCAGAGCTTGTTTTAAGGACTCAAGCATATTGATTTAAAATAAAAGAAGTAGGAAAAAATAAACAGCTTGTTGGAAATGTGCCTACTGACCATCCAGAATGTTGTGTGGCGAAGAAGCCTTACTATTTCTCTCGGCTTGACTGAAATTTAGACAGGTTTCTTTCTCACTCCAGATCCCCACCTGCCTTTTCTTAGAGCATTTACAAGAAAACTTGTAAGTTCTTTCTATGGTCCTTGGAGTTGTAGATCATTTTTAGAAACCTCTTGCCAGTCTTACAACCTAAGAATGTCTTCTTCCAGCTCTTAGAAGCCATCATTTTGAAAGGCGCTCGTGGAGGAAGGTGGAATCCTCGCTGTTTCTGCAGGAAGGTAACTGCCTGGCTTTGCTGGATTTCTAGTACAAATACAGAGGAACTATCCCAAAACAACGGAGTTTAACTTGCACATCCCAATGATCAGCCTCCACTTTTGAAGTCCTCCAGTCATTTCCCCCCCAACTCATTTTACCACCTAAAACCTCACACTTCACTGGAGTTAAATTCAGACTATGTTCTGACTCCTTTCCGTAGTGCAGGAACCTTGAATAACGTCTATCTTGCATGCTTCACTTTGCCCAATGCAATTTTTGCTTTAACAACAGGTTTCAACACTTTCATTTAGAACCATAAGAGGTATAGCAGGAATGTGACTAATTAAACCACAGGCGTGATAGAATCATTAGTTCAATTTACACAATGCAGGTTACCTGGCTAACCTATCTGACCAAGCGGACAGCATTGTCGACAGGGGTGGCCTAGTTTTTCACTTCCTCTCTCATGTCTAGAGGGTTATTCAATTGACAATAGACACTTCATGTGTTGCAAAAGAGGTGAATGTAATATAGATACGTCGCTTTGTCCAATCTACCAAACTTGTCATTTTTTAAAAGTAAAATGGGATAAAACTAAAGGATTTAAAATAAGAAGAGTTAGAGGGCAGTGCATGAGTTTTAGTAAGCTGTATTTTTAGCTGAATACAATTGGAACCATTTTTCAGTTATATGATCACAGACAAAATATTTACTCTCTTTTACTACAGTATATTTGTGTATAAATTAGGGAAACAGTAATAGCACTGTTACCAGTTGTTTTTGATAACATACAATATTTATCGCATAGAGCTTATTATTCTTAATTTATTCCTCTATAAGTAAGCATTCTAAGGCACACTGTTGATTAATTTAGAAAAATGTGGACAATGTAAATTAAGATTTCTCAACATTTGAGAATCACATTTCTAATCCTATCAGGCCTTTTGTTTTTATGAAAAAATGATAACATGTTTTCTTCTGCCATGTGAATTTCTATTAATACTCCAGAGTTTATATTGACTAGCACATCTCTGCTAAGATAGTGATTATAGTTAATTACTCTCTGCTCTCTTACTGTCTTTTATACATTTTTAATATAAAGCCCACTTCATTGCAGTATACTTGTTTCTTTACTCTTCCATATCTGATTAAACTAAAATATTCTTGAAGGTAGAAATCATGACTATTTTATTATTGTTTCTTGAAGACCTATCATCTGTGTCTGACATATAACAAATACTCAGGATTGAGTTGTTGATTGGCTGCCTGAGGCCACTTTTCTCAATATTTGTTTCTAAGGAGAATAAAACAGGGAGAATTAAGAGAAAACCGTAACGATGAAATCATTTATTTTTCTAACCCTTCCAAAAATGACAATTCTTGCAAGGGTAAATGGGTTGTAGTAGTGGAACTTACTTGAGTTAGCATTACAAGAATATGTGAAAACACTTTATTGTTGCTACTCAAACTTTACATATTCCTAATGGGTTTGACAGGTGCAAAGGAGCGCACACGTGTGCACACACACAAACCCTTCCACGCTCAGCCATACTCTCTCACCATGCCATTTGTTTGATAAAATAAATCTCTTAAATGACATAAAATTGTAAAATGTGTCAGGAATATTTTAATGGCTTCTTTTTGTTGGTTCCACAAATTATAGCTTACACAGACAGAATGCTTCATGGATTTCAATAGACATCAAAATGAATACCTACAAAACCACTATCATTTATTGTTATTTTTATTATGCTCCACATGCCTAATATTTTTATTTAATTTAATCTACACATGTGCTACTATTAGGTATTTGTACTTTTTTTTTTTTTAGAGACAGAGTTTCACTTTGTTGTCCTCGGTAGAGTGCCGTGGTGTCACAGCTCACAGCAACCTCCAGCTCTTGGTCTTAGACAATTCTCTTGCCTCAGCCTCCCGAGTAGCTGGAATTACAGGCACCCACCACAATGCCCGGCTATTTTTTGTTGCAGGTTGGGTTTGAACCCGCCACCCTCGGTATATGGGGCCAGTGCCCTACTAACTGAGCCACAGAATTTGTATTTCTTTTAAAGAAATATTATTAAAGAATAATTTTACATAAGGTCCCTTGGGTAATTGGAGGTAAAATCCATATTTGAGAATAGGGATCAAGGAATCCTAAGCTTCTCTATTATGCCACAGTCCTATAGGTACAGAAAGACCTAAATAGACTTTTCTAAAATGTGCTGAAAGTCTGAATACATTTGTACTATTTAATAACCTTGGCTTTAGCTTGGTATAAAAATGAAATGTATGCACCTGAAGTAGAGGTATTATGCTAAAAGATTACTGTGATGTAAAAGTAAGTTTTCTATATCCTTTACCCCCGAGGAAGGCAACCCAAAAATAATTCAGATGGGAGGAAAGGAGAATACTAATTTCCAAACAAAATGAAAAAGGATTGCTACTTTGTTATGTCCAAGGCATTGTAGATATCTTTTTTGTATATCTTTTTTTCTCACAGATAAAAAAAAAATCTTTTTTGAGCAAAACTTTGATTTTTATAATTAATCAGGAATTTCACAAGGATTAATTACTGTTTAAGGAAGAGAAAGTGAGAGGAAAAAAGAGATACTAACAAGAGGAATTACATGGTCCCTATTATATGTTACCAAGTTAATGATGAAACTTCATTTTCTTTAATACTTCAAAGAAAGACATAAGAATACAAATCACACCTTTTTAATTAGAACAAATTGATTACTAAAATGGTGAAAACAATTTGCAATAGCTTTATTTTCTCTAAAATTACATATTAGTTTCTGTATGCATTTTTAGCTGGAAGTATAATTTCTGTTTATTAACATTTGTTGCCAAGTCCTGTATATCATCCATAATTCTGGGTTATTAAATTCTTGAAGCATGCAATACAGCAAACTTAATAGATTTTATGCAAATTATTATATAACAAAATAAAACCAGATGGTACTCATCATAGCAGAATCTTTCCATAACAGTTTCACATTTTTGTTAAAGTTAAACATAACATAAAGATACCTCTGTGGTTTTTAACTTATTTTAATTCATTCCCCATAACCATTTTTTAGCCATTTCTCTACAATTTTGAAGCACATTATGATAAAATCTCAGTTTTAACATTCTTTTCACATTAAGTAAGTTACTATCTTTGACTTTCACTAGGACCCACGGGATAAATTTAAAAACAACACTTTGGTTGTAGGGCAATCCACAGATAGAGAAAAAAATTCACTTTGGGATACAACTCAACCACTGATGTACAAACAATATGAAAATGTTAATTTTCTAGTGTTAAATATAGGTTTATTCATAAAAAATGGGCATATAAAGAGACATACATAGACATACCTATATTTACTATTCACAGTTTTCAGTTGACTTCTCTTTCTATATTCAAGAACCACAATACAGTGTTAATTGTTTCAAGGAAAGTTACCTGTGGATGATACAATTGAATGCAGTGCACATTTTCTTTAATTTTTTGATTTTGCTAATTCATTCGTACAGGTCATTGCATTTTATAATTAGGTTGAATTTTTATGACAAGGCTTTCAGACTTAAAATAGTGTTGACAAAATAATGATTTAGTAGGAAATTCATTTGTGCTTTTATTTAAAGTTAGAAAATTATATATGGTGCATGTTCTGGTTTGGACATGGGGAAAGAAACCAGACATCAGCAGTAATGGTTTTAGTAAGTCTGAGGAAGATGTCATTGTTGGCCCACTGACTTCCTCCAAGGCAGCATATAAACAGTCATGAACAGATGTATACGTCAATGAGAACATACAGAGGGAGTCTGCTCTTTATATAATGAGGAATTTAATTTGGGATGTAACAGGAAAAAAACAAGAGAAGGGTATATATATATATCTTTATAAGACACCAGAGAAAAGTTAGAAAAGCCCCATTCATTATTTTATTTCTCCATAGAGAGATATAAAGGGATCCTCCATTGTGTCTATGTTATGAGAAATATTTCAGATTGATTTTTTAAAAAAATTAAGGTAAGCATGAGAATTAAAGAACCAACGAATAAGCAAACAGATGTCAGGAGTTAACAGTTGAAATAAACCAGTAAAAATATAAACCATGTGGATAAAATGAATTACCTTATATTGTTGATACTATTTGCATTACCATAAGAAAAGGAAAATTTCATGAAAATACTAATACAGTATTTTAAAATATATGACCACTTGAACATTATCATACCCATTTGATCAAGTAGGAGGCTATTTAGTTTTTAGAGTATTTGAAAACTACTGTAAAAATCTTTATGTTACAGTCCTAACTCTTCTCACAGAATATATTTTATATAATATTTTATTAAGAAAAACTGAAAATAAATGACGGGACATGGTTTGTTTGGCCATTTATGAGGTTACAATTCAAAATTAACAGCTTTTATTGTTAATATTACCAATAAGTAATGGAAGAAGAAAACCCAATGTATTTTTTAAAGTAGCATTCAAAATTATATTACAACCTTTAAATAATTAACAAAAACTAAGCAAGGCTTATCAATTTTAAAATACAGCACCATAAACCAAAATTTTATTTGTATAAATGAAGACTAATGAACAATTCCTAAATGATATAATAAAGTGATACAATTCTGAGATTTTCCTAACTTCTCTAGTCATATAAAATTTTACTTGAAATACTGTATTTCCCCACAAAACTTCAAAATTCACATTAAAACTCACATGGGCAATAAAACTCATAAAAAATAAAATAAAGTGTGCAACTTGCCACATATGATATAAAAGTATTATAAAACTTTACTGATTTAATCATGAAGTTGGCTCAATGATAGATATGTATATCAATGAGCAAAAGTATTAACTAAAGAAGAAATTTATTAGGTAAAGCTGGCACTTCAAATTGGAGGGGAAAAGTGTGGATTCTTCAGGGAAGGTCATGATTTACAATTACTAATAATACAATTTCTGTTTCTGATCTGTCAGCTCGCCATTGGAATAATAATATGCCCCTCTTCTTAATGACTAGAATCTTTTTTATTTCATTAAAAGTCTGTTCCTTAGAATCCTTTCTATGCATACTGATGATTTAAATATACTTTTAATTACTGTGTTTTTTGTTTGACCATTTTCATCCTTTTGTCCAATTTGAATATTGTAATGTAGTTTTTTAAAGTATTAACAGTAACTATTGGCCTTGTATGTTTTGTATTAAACTTACTTAACTATTAGTTTTACATATAAATATTAGAATGTGTTATAAACTTGTATTACACTCATACATACATATACCTCTACATTGTGGACCTTTTCATTTTGTGATCTTAGCTTTCCTCAGAATCCTGAAGAGATTTTGTTTCCTATATTATTGAAAAGATAAATAAGCCCCTAGGTGAGGAAGAAATAGTCACAATGAGTTATCTTAAACATATAAATGATTTGGAACTTTGAATATAATATCCACAAAAAATAGATGCTACCTGAAGTCTCTACTACTTTTTTGAGTGCAGTTTGTAAACTCATAGATACATCAAGCTTATAAACAATGCTTACAAATTTTACTAACATAATAGGTATTTCGAAATGTAAAGTATAGTGTTATTAACTCTAGTCACCCTGCTATGTTGTCGAATGCAAAAAGTTGTGCCTTCAACTGTATGTTTGTGAAAATAATGCCAAAAACATTGTTTTTGGTTACACTTAATGACATTATAGAGTGACTTTTGCATAGAGAAGAACTAGGAGGAAAAAAGTATTGGGAAAAGGATTTGAGAAATTTGTGTAGGGGGGAGAGAGAGATTTTAAGAAATTGGCTCATGGGATTGTGGAGTCTAACAAATCTGAAATCTGTGAGGCAAACCAGTCAGCTGTACAAATAGACAAGAGTTGAAGTCACAGCCTTGAGTCAGAAATTCACAGGGAAGGCTGACAGTTGGAAACTCCGGCATGACTTATGTATTACCTTCTTGAAGGAGAATTCCTTGTTCGCTGGGAAGCCAATTTCTGCTCCTAAGGCCTCAAGTGATTGTTCACTTATGAGGCCTGTCTGCACTACAGAGGATAATCTCCTTTGTTTACAGTTAACTGATTCTTAATCACATCTATGAAATATCGTTACAGAGCATCTAGATTAGCAGTTGAGTGAACAACTGGACACCTTAGGCTAGTCAAGTTGGTACATTAAAATTAACCATCTTCATATCACCTTAAAATGCGTTTACCAAACTGATGCCCCTATAGAGAGGCTGCATAAAGTTTGCTGCGTCTTGGGTGGTGCCTGTGGCTCAAGGAGTAGGGCGCCCACCCCACATACCAGAAGTGGTGGGTTCAAACCTGTCCCTGGCCAAAAAAAAAACAAAAAGTTTTCTGTGTCTTTGTATTAGCACAAACTCATTTTTTCCCCTCTTTTCTCAAGTTTGACTATTTTCCAATGTCCAAATGTGATTTACATGTTCCTAAATTTACAACATGGAAGAGTGATCGATTCAGTTAAAAAAAAATGAAAAGAGGTACTAACATTTCATCGAGTTTAATTACCTCTACTATAAAGCAGTTTGGTAAAAGCAATGTTCATTGTAAGGAAATAAAGAGGTAGGTTTAAGATAAGACTAGAAAAACACATATTGTTAAAATAGGGAACAAAAAAAAAAGATGATAAAAGTATACTGAAGTTAGCCCTAAGAAATAATTGAAAGTAACTTTTGGAGCCATAGCTGTTGCAGCCCATATAGCCTATGGCTAGGAGGAGTGAGAGTTTTAAGAAATACCCGTATAGCTCAATCATGGAACACCTGGGTGGAAAGGGCATGGAGAAGGAGTTAGCTCTCCTCACAAGCATGAAAGCTCACAAGATGAGAACAGTGGTGAATTGGCAGTCTCTACATCTGTGGTGTTGAGAGGCACGAGATCAGCTTTATATTAGGTTGGGGGAGAAGGCAGTCGGGAGCATACGCATTCTACCATGGACTCACTTACTCTGACTCTGTCTCCTCTCCTGCCTGCAGAACACCAGCAGGGTATCTCTCTGCTGAAGATCACTCAGCTCTGCTGAAGACTAAGATCTATCTTTCTAAGAAGACTGCTTTACTCTCTCTAAGACTCAGTCTCTCTCTCCAGCTAAAGTAGTTAGCCCTCAAGCACCTTAGAGAAACTGAACCTGAGCAAGGTAACTTAGCGGTCCGCGTCCAGAACCTAGTTAAGCTGGGGCCCGAGACCTGGCCAGTACTGGGCCTTGACAAGAAGTGTCAGAAATGAAATGTGACACATAGCAAAACTAATAATGGTTGTCCTAAAAACTACTGTTTACTGCTAAATTATTCTAGTATTTTTATGTCTTTAAACAATGATTCATTTTTTCTGTAGAAAGTTCTATATATAAGACTGCCTTACATATAAATAATTTAAAACTATTGTTTCTATTAAATATGTTAACTTCATATTTTCTCATTTGTATGCAAATACTACATTTATTTTTTTACTTTGAGAAATAATTTTTCATTAGTTAATTATGCCTCGAAGGAAGAAAAATCCCAGGGCTAAAGTGGGGCAATAATTTAAGCGAAAATAAAATTATAAATTCAAGAAAACATTATTTAAATGTTAGATTAATGTATATACCTGCAAGCCCTTTTATTAATACCTAAGGAGCCGAAGATAAAATCCCACATGATTTAATTAAGAGTCAGAATTTTCTACTTAGAAGATGTGTCTATTCTTACATATGAGACTGGTTATAGACAATACTGATACTATCTGTATTTTGGAAATGAACTTGAGTAATAAGAAACAAGTTGTTTGCTTCAAAAACAGCAAGCTAATGTGTGCTTAATGTCTAATTAAAAATAATTTATTAATTTTTGCTCATTTAGCTGGAATAATTTATTAATTTTTGCTCATTTAGCTGGATTACTTGAATAAGTTTGTAAGTCACCCGACTGAACTACTTTTGTTTCAGGATTTGGGCAATCCTTGTGATTATACTTTAAATATGTCAAGGGCAGGACATGGAAACAGATGTCAGGAAATTTGCAAGTGTCATCTTCACTTGTAAAGTTTTGATAAAAGTGGAATTTCAAATTTTCTATTTTTAATTACCTTACCACAACCCAATGAATGCAAGTTTGATTATTTTTGGAACTCGGAACAACATTAACAGTAAAATAAAATTACTGTTTTAGGTACCATTTTTATAGGTATAGGTTTTTATTATACTTTGTCCTCTTTACAGCATTTTATAGATATTATATCTTTTTACACATTGAAGATTTGTGACAAGCCTACATTGAGCATTTTTTGGCACCATTTTACCAATAGCATGTCCTTACTTTTATTTCTCTGTGTGTCATTTTGATAATTATTCCAATATTTCAAACTTTTTCACTGTTATAGCTATTATGATGACCTTTTACCTGTGATCTTTGACGTTACTCTTGTAATTATTTGGGGATTCCATGAACTGTGTCCATATGAGACAGAAAAGTTAATCAATGAATATTGTGTGTTCTGACAGCTTCCAATGATTGGCTGCTTCCCCGTCTCTTTCCCTCTTCTCACCCATCTCTAGTTCCTGATACATAGCGATATTATAATTAGGCCAGTTTACAACCCTACAATGGCCTCCGAGCCTTCAAGTGAAAGGAGAAGTCTCACATCTCTCACTTTTGATCAATAGCTAGAAATGATTTATCTTAGTGAGAAAGACGTGCCAAAGCTGAGGTAAGATGAAAGCCAGGAGATCTGGTTCAGAAGTGCAGCCTAAAGGTATGAACGAATTGCTAACATCTCATGATAAAATTTTAACAGACAAGGAGCTGCTCTGTATGGATTAACAAAATGATTTCTTGAGATGGAATCTACTCTCGGTGAAAATGTTATGAACACTGTTGAAATGACAGTATAGGATTTAGAATATTACTTCTAGTTAGTTGATAATGAATGGGAGAGGTTGAGAGAGTGACTCCAATTTTGAAAGAAAATCTACTGTGGTAGAATGCTCTCCAACTGTATTCCATATTACAGAGAAATTTTTCATAAAAGGAAGAGTCAATTGATGTGGCAAACTTCCTTTTAAACAGGTTAATATGAAGGGACAAATGTTTAGGTTTCATTGTTCTCAGTTCTAAGGTAAAGTTCAAGCTATAGTTGAGTCCTTCACCCGGAGGGCCCAACACCCCCACACATGTGCACATTAGGTGAGGTCCTGCCAATTGCCCTTCCTGCTCCCTGACTCGTCTCCCTCCTACCCTTGTGTTTTCCTTTCCTGTGAATGTGTAGTTGTTTATACATTGGTTTAAAATTAGTATTGAGTACATTGGATACTTTTTTCCAATTATTGAGATACTTTACTAAGAAGAATGTGTTTCAACTCCATCCAGGTAAACACAAAAGATGTAAAATCTCTGTCTTTTCTTATGGCTGAATAGTACTCCATGGTATACATATACCACAATGTGTTAATCCATTCATGGGTTGATGGGCACTTGGGTTGCTCCCATGTCTTTGCAATTGTGAAATGAGCTGCAATTAACATTCAGTACAAATGTCCTTGTGGTAAAATGACTTTTGTTCCTCAGGGTTGGTACCTAATAGTGGGATTATGGGATGAAATGGAAGGTAACTTTTAATTCTTTGAGGATTCTCCATAGTGCCTTCTGTAGCAGCTGTATTAGTTTGTAATCACACCTGCCGTGTAGAAGTGTTCCCTTCTCTCCATATCCATGCTAACATCTGCACATTTGGGATTTTATGATGTGGGCTAATCTCACTGATGTTAGGTGATATCTCAGAGTGGCTTTGATTTGCATTTCTCTGATGATTAGGGATGATGAACATTTCTTCATGTGTTTTTTGGCCATAATGTTACCACAACTGAAGCAAACAGCCTTCAAAATGGAATATGACATCGCATGCTATGAATCAGACAAAGGGCTGATAATAAAAACCTTCACAGAATTAATTAATCAACAACAAATTAATCAACAATAAAAAAGAGCAAACAACCCCTTTAACAAGTGGGCAAGAGACTTGAACAGACACTTCTCTAAAGATGATAGGTGGATGACAAACTTTATTTTTAAGAAATTGCTGCAACCACCCCAACCTTCAGCAATCACCACCTTGATCAGCAAACAGCCATTAACATCAAGGCAAGACCTTCCAATCATCAAAAGAGCATGACGAGCTAGAAGTCCAGATGGTTGCTAGCATTTTTAAACAAGAAAGAATTTTTAATTAAGTGTGTAAAACATTCTGGGGGGGGGGGCATAGTGCTACTGTAAACTTCACTGATTGCAGTATAGTGTCAAAATAACTTTTATATTTACTGGGAAACCAAAAATTGTATAATTTGCTTTATTGTTAAATGTACTTTCTGTGGTGGTGTGGAACTGAAAGCACAATATATCTGAGGTAGGCCTGTAATTAATAGAAAGCAACTCAAAACATAAGAAGGAGCTTTGCAATAAGACTTTGGGCACCATTCATCCAATTACAAAAACACTCCAGTTTCAGTGTCTATAAGGATTAGAGAAACTACTGGGATTCATTAGCAATTCCTAAGATGTGATTCCACAGAGGTATTTAAAATGACTTTGCATGGCATATGAATGAAGTTAAAAAATATTGTCACTTTTATATTTTAAAGGCAATTACAAAATTCAAGCAAATTTTTTAACATTCAACTATAACTACTAAGCATAACGTCAGTGAGTAAAAAGTATATTATACCTCAAGTGGAAAAGCTAAAATTAGATTTCCATATGTAGATGTTTCCTCATAGATATAAAGAGCAAAATTGCTTTAACTAACCCTTAGTCTTAAAAGCCAATGATGTGAGTTAAATCAAAATATTGGTCTAAGCCCAATATAAATGGCAAGGGAATTTTCTCAGTACTGGGCTCGCATTTAAAATATGTCTTTAGGGAAAAAAAAATGTCTTTAGGACTACTATACTATGGTATCTTCAATGAAATATCATTCATCACTTCTAAGAGAAAGGGAAATTTATTTTGCTAAATAAATGGGCACATCAGTGACTAAAACATATATTTAAATGTATACAAAGGAATAGTAATACTCTAACCCTTTTATAGTGATTTAAATAATCATGTTGTCTGTAAGGCAAAAATAAGGTGAAGATGTCTGCAATTTTCAAAGGTCAGCCTTCAGAAAATATATAATACACAATGCACGTTTGGCACATTTTATCTATTTAGCTCAGTTTGAGAATACATAAATTGCACTATCAGTGAGAAATTCTTTAGTTTAACATTTGTGTCGTTAGGTATGGAAATTCATTTTTTAAGTTGAATAAAAATTTAATCCTGGGCGGTGCCTGTGGCTCAGCGAGTAGGGCACCGGCCCTATATGCCGAAGGTGGCAGGTTCAAACCCAGCCTTGGCCGAACTGCAAAACAAAAAACTAGCCGGGCGTTGTAGCGGGTGCCTGTAGTCCCAGCTACTCGGGAGGCTGAGGCAAGAGAATAGCATAAGCCCAGGAGTTGGAGGTTGTTGTGAGCTGTGTGACGCCATGCCACTCTACCGAGGGCCATAAACTGAGACTCTGTCTCTACAAAAAAAAAATTTTTTAATCCAAGTGGGCAGTCGTATGAGTTATTCCCTTCTGTCAATAAATACATCTAACCTATTCACAAATATCAGAAAAACGTTGCCTGAAATTTTTCTTGTAATTACAGAATCAGAAAACATTTTCTATAAAAGGTCAGATAGTAAATATTTTAGGTTTTGAAGGCCACTTGGTCTATCTGACAACTCCTCAATTCTGCACTTGTATCTTGAAAGCAGTCATAGACCTGATAAAAAGAATAGAGGAGGCTGTTTTCTAGTAAAACTTTGTTTATGCAAGCTAGTCTCAGGATAAATGTGGCCTTTTGTTTGGATTTCAAGTTTTAGGGGGATTTGGCCCACCAATTACAGGGCACTCAATATTGAAAACTATTTCTATGGGTATGATGTTAGCCATTCCCTGTCCAAAATCAAGTGTAATATCAATAAGTATCAGCACATTATTTTCCAAATTTGATGCAACTACTGTGTGATCATATCCTTACTGATCTGTATAACATTCTACCCATTTTAATCATTTACGTTCAATGAAAAGAATCAAGGCATTTAAAAATGTTTAGATGTTTCATTTTGTTCTTAAACCTGCAGAGAGAATAGGAAATGGTATTTTCAACCAACAAAACATGTGAAGGTAGATAGTTTTAATTCTAGTTATAGACCACTCAGTGGCGTTGAAATAATTAGATCCTCGGTTTATTATCTTCAAGGGCAAAACCAGTATCCTAGAAATTGTCTCTTTTCTATTAGGGATTTGGTTTTGAAAACAGTGAGGTGGAACCAATATTGGGCTTAATTATTATCTTTCCATATGGACAATTACATGAGAATTTATTTTAGCACGCTTCTTTCTAATTATGCATTTTCTTATTGAAAATAAAAGCACAGTTAAAGAAATTCTCAAGCCTAAACCTCTGCAGACTTTTCTTCATACCATAAGTAAGAGTGAATCAATTTCTTCTTGCAAACAGAAAAAAAAGTAATGGTCAGCCACATAATTGATCTGATCACTGGATAACAGAGTGAAAATCACATAACAGTGAAAAATGTTTCCCTTACCTTAAGAGAAAAAAGGATAAGAATTTAGCAATCTATCATTGCCAGAAATATGCTTCAGAAATGAGGGCATGAACTGGGCAAACTTAGCAAGAGGAAAATATCTTTTTGAAAACTGTTTGCTTTTTATGCAACTGCAAAAATACTATATATAATACATTATTGCTTCAGTTAATTGAATTATTCTTTGACCTATATCTTCATATAGGTTTCTGTGATCAATGGGAAGACAAATGCAAATGAATTTCTTTAGAAAACAGAGTTTATAACTACGGGGATAAAACAGTGAGTTCTGCAAGTATAAATCTATTTGAGTGCCATTGGGGAAATATGGAAATATGACCTGAGGAGGAGAAAAGGAACAAAAGACTGCTTTATTACACAACAAAGGAGAAAGAGTCAATACCCCAAAATATAATGCAGATCTTAAAATCAATTTGTTTACCAACAGTGCCTGCTTCTGGGAACACAAAGGTGACTAGGCCAGAGATGATCCCTTAAATCATCTCGTAAGGGATTTGAATCACTGCATAATACCATTAAGGCATAACATAAATGGATAGGGCAAAGAGAAAGTTTTATGTGAATAAGGAAAAATGAATTATGTCTGTATTCTAGATGCTTACACGACACGTATTTCTTGAACTGAGCTGAGATTGGGGTCCATTATTCAGTTTCACGTGGTAACATCTAGAATACAACACATTTATATGGGGGTAAATAACTGAGAAGAACTGGGAAAAAAGAAATGTTCTACTATGGGAGAAAGGGGAAAACCTAAGCAAATATAATGAATAAGGCAAGTTCTTTGAAAAAGAATCGTTTGGCTGTTTTGTAGAAACGTCCTTAATTTGGCTCAATCTCATGTCCCCTTGTTGATAGATTTTGCTTGCCCATGTTTGGCGAGAATATCGTGAAAGCATTATTGTCTTTCTCAATATTCCCATCACAGCATTTGACATCTCTTTATTAGTGAAGTTAACTTTTACTATGTATCATTTGGTTGTGGTTGTATTTGTTATGGTTTCACATTATAAATTTACTGTTTTCCTATTTTTCACCAATGAGAATCTGTGGGAAATAATTTGGGAGTATTTTTCCTCATCTTTTAGACTGTTTTAGCATCTTTGGATGATTTTTGCTGGCATCAACAAGCATTCCCTAAGTTATATTCATATGACTTACATAAAACTTGAATTTACAAACAGGGGTTGTTATAGGTACTAGGTAAATGTACCTGTTCTGACTTAAATACAGATTCAACTTAAGCACAAATCTACAGAACCTATCTCATTCATAATCTGGGGAGTGACTGTATTGTAACTATGATAGGTGACAAATTGTGATTTTCATTTTCTATCACTGCTTCTGAACCTTTAGGTAGGAATTATATCATGAGAAGAAACTTTCCCTTCTATGACCTTCGTTTATTTTTAAATCATTATGGATTCATGAATTCTTGCATAGGGGTTGTAATTGGTTACTGTTATTATTTGCTTACTGTATAAAGTCACTGATTTTGCTATCTAGAATACTTCATTCTGATTCCTGTTTTAATTTCACATGTCTTCTCTATTCTTTAATCACTTTCTTATTGGTTTGAACTCTCAGAAAATGCCCAAATCAGAAAACACAAGAAAAACGGAAAGCCCGTGTCACATGTTACTTTTGACACTACTTGTCAGGGGCATAGACTGTATGAACTACAACAAGCCCATCCCAGACTGAATTAAAAACAAATAGCAGCTGACAGCAACACGTATTCATGGATTGAATTCTGGATAGACAATATATATTTTTCTGTTTGCTATAAAATATATTTCAGAAGAAGATAAAATTTGACTATCTGTAGAAGAAATAATATTGTTTACAATGAATTTCGTGACATTTACAATTACACTGTATGGAAGAAATGTTCTTAGTTTTAGGATGTAGATATTGACATACTTGGAGGTAATGGGACATGTCTCTGACTTACTCGCAAATATTTCAACATTTACCAGAGAAAAACATAGGGAAAAAAAGCAAATGCTGTAAATAGTTGACATTTAGGTATTCTGTGCAAAGAATATACTCAGATACTTAGCTTATTATTTTGCAACTTTTAACTAAGTATGAAATCATTTCAAAATAAAAATTAATAAATACTAAAAACCACAAGTTCTGAGGTATGGGCCCTAGGCACCACTTCTGTGTTTACACGTATCTATACATCCATGTGTAAATATATTCACTTAGAACAAGAGAAAGCACTGCTTAGAAATTGAATAGTGTTATACTAGGTGATGACTTCATAGCATTTAACCATCCCTAGATATAAGAAGTAAGTTCTTAATTATTCATTTTATTTATTTACTTATTAGTTTTGAGTTATTGTAAGCTTTGGGAGAAAATTAACTGTGTCTCAACTCTATTCCTGTTTAGGAAAAAAAGATAAGCTGTCTAGATGATAACAAAAATTTAAAGTTTAGCTTATCAGAGATAAATTAATTATTAGCTCTCAAAGTCAGATTATGTAAAATACATTAAAAAATAATAGTTGTTCTTGCTTGTGAGCAATATAAACATAAGAAGGAATGATGCAGGTGCTATTGTAAAAATGAGACACTTAGCATTGCTTAGTATAGTAATATGACAGTGAAGATTAAATAAATAAAACATATTGAATGAAAATAGGATAATTTCAATTTACTTTTTTATTTTAAATACTCGAACATGTTACATTCCTAATGTTTTTGCTTTCCATACTTAATTATTTTTTAAACTTCATTTTCTCTAGACAAATCTAGTATACAATATTTACTAATGACTTTAACACAGCTATTTTGCCAAAATATGGCTTGTTTGATAACCATTCCACTTTATGGTAACTATAAAAATGGTATTTTCTAATGCTTAAAATAATTCTACCTTATAAATAATAAGACAACATCTTTAAACCTAGAAGGTTGAAAGCCATATATGTAAGTATATATTTAAGGTAGACCCCACTTGATCTCAGCCATATAATCAGCTTTAAAATAATTTCAATTCTTATATTCCAAGGCCATTAAGAACAATGCTTTATTTTAAATCTGTTTATACATTTTCTTCTAAAACGTAAAATTCTGGGATGTAAAAATTCCTTGCCTGTGGTTAGTATTCAAGACATTTACAAATCCTATGAATTCAGATGTAAAATATTTTGTTGTATACATGATTTATGTATTAATAACTTACCCTGTGGTTAGAACATCTATAGCTTTTATCAGATTACCAATGGGGTTATGGTGAAGTTGTATTTTATATGGTAAATTCATATTTTTATTACAATGGATTTTCAGAATACTTTTCAAACACATATTGCTATGAAATTCTATAGTCTCATGAGAATAAAGCAATTGGCATTTCTTTCCTTACTAAGAAATTAATAATCAGAAACGTGTGTATAAATGCAACCAACAGACTAGCATAAAATTTAAGATGCACCAAACACAGAAGACTTTAAATGTCATAATTTGCAAATGGTGCTGCAAGGTGAATACAATTAAAATAACTATGACCTTCTTTATTAACTAAGTCAGGGTCATGAAATAGTATAAAATGTGATTATAGGACATATCAATAATGAAATATAAAATTATGCTGAAACATATACTAGCTCTGATAACACACTGTTAGGCTACTCAATGCAGTGAGATGGTTTGTTAATATCATAAATATGAACCCTCTGATAAACATTAAAAAGGACTTTATGTTATAAATGAGACCCAAAAAGATGACTCTTTTCTATCTTAAAGATAAACAAATAATATGATGGCAACCAAAAAAGGAAATGAAAGCTTGAACTTCAACAAAAGCTGTAGGCTTTACGCCCTGCATGGTAGAAACAACTGCAGAGTGCATTTGGTGTTCAATAAGGTTCAGGACTTGCCTATACAAGGCCCAGGTCAAGCCAGAAGAGAACAGTACTCCAAAACGGGTGGCTGACACTGAGAGGGAAAACGACCCAACCAGACGTACCAAATAAGCAAAAAACAAAACCAAAAAGTCCTGAAAAACAAAACGAAAAAAAAAATCAAAACCAAAACACCAAAAACACTGTCTATGAGAGAGGAGCAATGACTCATAAGGGCTGATGATGACAGCTCTTACGGCCACTCTTCTGTTGATACAGGGGGAGCCTCAGGAGTGGTGTGTCTGAATTAGGAAATACACAAACCCTGCCAAGGGTATTATTCAGGGAGTCTCTAAGTTGGAAATACCTCTGCAGCTGGGAAACTCTGGGAAAATAACAAGCTAAAAGAAATTATTCAAGCACATGAATTTTTGAACCTTGACACCTGCCTTCCCCATACATCCGTACATGTTTCCCGTAAATAGCTGATCAGAAAGAATTTACATCATTAAATGACGTTTGATAATTCAAATTTAAGTTAAATCAGGTATTTTTTTAAAACCCCTAAGAATACAAGAGGAAAAAAATCAAAGCTAAAAATAGTACATAAAGAAACTTGCCAGAAATGAAAGTATTGCTGAGGGTGTCTATGAGATAAGAAGAAATGTCACGCATCAGAAGGAGAGGATTGGTTGGCGAAACTCAGAAAGAAATTACAACAGTAAATTCAGTTAACATATCGAGAACGATGACAAGGGGAAATAAAGTTGGAAACATCGAAAGCATTGAGTGCTGGCTTGGGAAAGCTAAGAAAATAAAGTGAAAAGGAATGAAGTTTTAAAAATTATTAAAAGCAAATATAATTTAACATAACTATGTACATTATGTAATAATTGAGACAGATATACAAATAGACAACAGACAGATACAACTGCAATATGATCATACGATGGGAACACGAAGGGGCAAATGGAATAGTGATTGGGGGAAACATTTTAATATAATGCAAGTATAAAAAGTGAAAATTGATATATACCCAATAAAGGAATTAAAGGATCGAATGGCATATCTATTTTTAGATCTATTGGTGTATTATTAACCTATGTGCCCTTTCCAAGGTAGGTATGTACAAGAAGAAAATTGTCCAAGGGTATATTTTGTCAGCAACATATCACTATATGATTCACCTGAACTTGAAGGGACTTCACATTATTGATTTTAAGGCTGATATAAAAACACTCAAATGTTAAGTAGTATGACAATGCACATCCATTTTGAAATATGTTTCTGACTACCAACTGCACAGTTATTATTTCAACCAGTTGCCCTGCTCTATCATTTTACAGTTATCTAGCCTTTGAAAATAATGCAATAAGATTGTTTCATATTCTTTTATACATAGACAAAATAGTTTAGTGAATAAAGCATTGTTCATGATATCCAACAATTGCAGTTCTAATCCTTCTTTCTAAACAGCCCAACAAGCTATGTGGTTTATTTATTATTTATTTTTTTAGATTTTCTATTGTTTGGGATTCATTGACGGTACAAAGAATTAGGTTACACTGATTTCATTTGTTTGATAAAGTCCCTCTTATAATTGTGTTCCACTCCTAAGAGGTGTGCCATACACTGTGACACCCCTCTCATACCCTCCTTCCCTTTCCCCACTTCTTCATTTCCCTACCCTCCTTGGATTACCTTATCTCCTGCTTTCATATTAGAATGAGTACATTGGATTTTTGCTTCTCCATTCTTGTAGTGCTTTACTAACAAAAATGTGTTACACTTCCATCCAGGTTAATACAAAAGATGTCAAGTCTCCATCATTTTTAGTGGCTGAATAGTATTCGATGATTTACATATACCACAGGGCGTTTATTTTTAGGTCCATATGTCTCCTCCAAACTTCTTTCCAAAAGGAACATATTAGCTTGCATTCCCACCAGCAGTGCAGAAGTGTTCCCTTTTCTCCACATCCATGCCAACATCTATAGTTTTGGGATATTGTTATGTGGGCTACTCGTACTGGAGTTAGATGATATCTCAAAGTGGTTTTGATTTGCATTTCTCTGATGACTAAGGATGATAAGCATTCTTTCATGTGCCTTTAGGCCATGTGCCTGTCTTCTTCCAAGAAGTTTCTATTCAAATCTCTTGCCCACAGTGAGATAGGATCACTTATTCTTTTCGTGCTAATACATTTAAGTTCTCTGTGGATTCGGGTTATCAAACCTTTGTCAGAGACATAACCTGCAAATATCTTCTCCCATTCTTAGGGCTGTTTGCTTGCTTTACTTACTGTATTCTTGGCTGTGCAGAAGTTTTTTAGTTTGATCAAGTCCCAGTAATATATTTTTAGTGTTGCTTCTATTTCCTGGGGAGTCCTCCTCATAAAATATTCTCCCAGTCTGATTTCTTCATGTGTTTTCCTTGCACTCTCTTCTAGTACTTTTATAGTTTCATGTCTTAAGTTTAAATTTTTTATCCAATGAGAATCAATTTTTGTTAATGGTGAACGGTGTGGGTCCAGTTTCAGTCTTCTACAGGTCGCCAGTCAGTTCACCCAGCACTATTTGTTAAATAGGGAGTCTTTCCTCCACTGAAAGTTTTTGATAGGTTTATAAAAGATCAAGTGACAATAAGTAGCTGGGTTCATCTCTTGGTTCTCTATTCTGTTCCATACATGTACCTCTCAGTTTTTGTATCAATACCATGCTGCTGTGATTACTACAGATTTATAGTATAGTCTGAAGTCTGGTAGCATGATTCCTCCTGATTTGTTTTTATTTCTGAGCAATGTCTTTGCTAATCAAGGGTTTTTCTGATTCCATACAAAACAAAATATTATTTTTTCCAGGTCTTTAAGGTATGACAGTGATGCTTTAATAGGGATTGCTTTAAAATTGTATATTGCTTTGGGCAATGTGGACATTTTAACAATGTTGATTCTTCCCATCCATGAGCATGGTGTGTTTTTCCATTCATTAACACCTTCAGCTATTTATTTTCTCAGAGATTCATAGTTCTCTTTGTAGAGATCTTTCACATCCTTTGTTAGTTAAATTCCCAAATTTTCATCTTCTTTGGCACTACTCTGAATGGAATAAGTCCTTGACTGTTTTTTCAGCTTGACTATTGTTGGTATATATAAAGGCTACAGATTTATGAGTGTT
>CAUYRH010147062.1:0-19587 GCA_963574655.1 Perodicticus potto | reverse complement strand
GAATGTTAATAGCAGCACTATTCATAATAGTCAAAACCTAGGAAGAAGCCTAATGATTCTCCATAGTAAACTGAAAAAGTTATTGTTATGTATTCACTTAATTAAAAAGAGGAAGGGGAGAGCAGACAGAGAGAGAAGGAGAAAGGGGGTGAGGAAAAGGAAAAGGAAAAACAAACAAAAAAAAGAGACTGGGGCTTCTTTACATTGCCAAGGGTCTCATCATCTTATAGAATCCAGTTGGGGAAGGGAGAAGAAAGTATAGCAAGCCCCCCCAACCCCACTTTTTGAAAGCCTGGGTCTGCAGGTAACTCACAGTGTCTGCTCTCTTTCCATGGGTGAGAAATGGTCACATGACCACGTGACCTGCACGAGCTGACTGGGTGTGCGGCTGCTTCCCGGGGACAACTTCCTATTGTAGGACAAGGCATGGGAGCTTACATGTGGGCAGGCAGGTAACAACAACAGAAAACCGAAGCTTGTTGAGGATACATCTTTTAATGAGATGAACTGTTTTTAAAACATTCTATCACATTTCATTGATGAATTTTCCTTGTTGCTAAAATGTGACATGATTTAGCATCTAACTATTTCTGTTTTTCATTGTTAAAGATTCAAATATTGAGAAATTTTCTTCTCAGAAATATGTAGGTAGGAATAGAAATTATGCTATAGAATTACCACTCAGTTCTTCACATTTCTTCTGAGTAATATGTCAAAAGTGATACCTATCATCTGTTTTTGTTCTTTGATGCCCTCTCAATTTTTTTTCTTTTTTTTTTTTTTGTAGTTTTTGCTAGGGCTGGATTTGAACCCTCCACCTCTGGCATATGGGGCAGGCCCCCCACTCCTTTGAGCCACAGGTACTTCCCTGCTCTCTTGATTTTTAAAATTTTTTTAATTTCAAATTAATATGAGGGTACAAAGTTTCAGGATACATTGTTTTCGATTCTAAGGTAAAGTTCAAGTTGCAATTGAGCCCTTCATCAACATTTTTAAAATTAATGACCAGCTGATGACTTAATTAGATCCTTTTGCAATTTTATTGAAACCAAATAATTATAAGCCACCTTATTTGCGAATAGTGTTACTCATTCATAAAAGTTACTCCTTATTTAAATTTATGGAAATTACTTATATTTATGAGAAGTATAACCAAAACACTTCAGCTCTGTGTACGAAGTGTATGAAGTGACTGTTAATTGCACCTGCTGCCCCTTAACTTTACAGGTACTATATTTAATCAATGAAGGTTGGGAAAATTGAAATTTTATTTTCAGTATACCTTTTCCCACAAACTATTATTTTATAAGGTGGCTTCATTGTTTACCTGATTTATGAATATTTTTATTTTGGTTGAATCCTTGGAGCTTCAGATTTAGCTTACTCAGTTGATAAGAAATGGCTGCCGTGTAATCTAATTACCAAAGCCAGATTTATCACTGGCAAATCAGTCAGTTACATCAGGTTTACTTAATTGAATAAAATTTGAAAGAACTATTTTATTTTTCAATATATATTTCAGAATGTTATTTTAAAAAGAACGCAAATAACTTAAATAACACATAAGACATTATTGCTAAAAGCAATCAATAATTAAGCGATGTATATCTAATATAATTCTTGCTCTTTAGTAATAATGCAATGTAATGTGCAATTGAAGTGCTGTTACCTAAGAAGCACATGAAGCGTGGAATTTAGAAAATGTGTATGTATTTGTGTATTGAACACTGGTGACTAGCTTTTTGAAATAAGAATTATGTGTACAAATCAGAAATGATTAATTACCTTTAATATCATAGTCAAATTTTCTTGTGTATCTAATGAAAATATAAAAAGGAATCAGTCTGACAACGATCATGTTTTGCTTTTTGTTAAAATCAGATAGAAAAATTTAAACATTTTAAGAAATAAAATAATGGCAGACTCTGATTAGAATAAATATTTCATTATATGATGTGTTAAGATAGGCTTTAATTACCTTATTGAAAGAAGCATGC
Organism: Perodicticus potto; assembly: GCA_963574655.1. Taxonomy (NCBI): domain Eukaryota; kingdom Metazoa; phylum Chordata; class Mammalia; order Primates; family Lorisidae; genus Perodicticus; species Perodicticus potto. The sequence continues at coordinate 17,590 of CAUYRH010147062.1, read as the reverse complement.
CAAATCTGAAAGATTCCAAAAGGTTTTCATCTGCGGAGATGAGCCAGTGTATACTGGAGAAATCTGGTAGGTTAGAAAACGTTCTAATCATGCTTAAAAGAATTAGCATCATTGGCTCAGTGCCCACAGCACGGCACAGTGGTTACGGGGCCAGTCCCATACACTGAAGCTGGTGGGTTTGAACCCAGCCCATGCCAACTAACCAACAATGACAACTGCAACAAAAAATAGTCGGGCATTGTGACCGGCACCTGTAGTCCCAGCTACTTGGGAGGCTGAGGCAAGAAAATCGCTTGAGTCCAAGAGTTTGAGGTTGCTGTGCGCTGTGACACCATGGCACTCTACCAAGGGTGACATCGTTTTTTTTTTGTCTAAAAAAAAGAAAAAAAAATTAGCATCACTAAGCCATTTAGGTCCTTGGTATAAACATATATGCAAGGAATCATTTCTAAATATTGAAGGAAGACACATTATCTGGGGCTCATGTGATGCATTGTTCGGGAATATTTGGGTATGTAATAGGTGATGTTCAAATTCAGACCATCCTAACGTGGCCAGCACGCTTAGGTCCTCATGCCTCACTTTATCCTCATAGAAATATCTCCAAGAATTGCGGACAGGGACAAGCCCTAGACATGCCTACGGTGCTTTGATTCATCAGTGAAAGAGTTGTCCCTACAGACGGTGTTTCAAATTGTCCCTTTGTTTGGCACCCTGCGGCTTGTAACAGCTCAGGGCAATGCATGAGATGCAGGAGGAATGAGGAGTGCCTCTCTGTTTTGTTTAAAAGGCCATTGTGAAAGGCAAGGTGGGAAGGAGAAGTTACGTTATTATTTGTTCTCAGGCAGTTTTTCGGAATGGCAGAGGAAGCATCAACTTTGTGCAAGGAGATAACCTTGCCGTCTTTTAGTAAGTGCGATTTGAACTTACCGATTCCCATGCAAGGCAATTCCCACCACCAGGTGGCAGCATTCCCTAGCTGTTGGTGCGCTTCACGGCGAGGCAGAAACCTTGACCGCAAACGGGGCCGAGCCAAGGCAAAGTGCATCTCATGAAACAAAAGGAGAAAACCGCACAACAGACAGCACTAAGGTGAAGGTCTCTTAGCCTTGTTTTCTGCTCAATTCAGCGCGGAGATGCAAATTTAGCAGAACAGGATGAAGATTAAAAGGTCCTTGGAGCAATAAGGAGCCAGCAGGTGATCTGTGGGATACTCCCTAGATTTCTCTCCCGGGGATTCTGTGCAGCATTAGCGTCTTTGTGTAACTTTAGTGCTGAATGTCATGGAGGTTTGTTGGTACCTCTTTGGAACAAGGTCAAGAGAAGATACGTGATGGTGCGGTCGCTGTCGCCTGGCATAGCAGAGCCACCTGCTACCCATGAGGGCTGAGGAACAGTTCCGTTGCCATGTAAAGGGCTCCCTGCGGGGTGTGATCTGTCAGCCCAGAATCTTGACTTCCCACTGTGACAACTCCCCTTCCTATCCCGGGGCACACCCCTCTTCCCTCCCAGAGCTCACTGGGCTCTTGATGAGGTCAGAGGCAGCGCATGGGGTTAAGGAGACCAGCTCTGCCTCTCACCTGGAAGAGATATAAGTTTCCTGGGCTTCAGTTTCTCCGCTTGTAAAATCATTTGCATTGTATCCAAAGCAGCTGCTTGAGAGTACCTTCATTCTCCAATACCTCCCCTAGGACCAGGGCTTAGATTTTTCTGGATTTTGCCAGAAGAAGGAGTCTCCTTCCTTTCTGGTTTTGTGTTCTGCAGCTGGGAACATGAAGATCACTCAAACCTCCTGGCAGGCCCGCTCAGGAAGAAGTAGACACCAAGGCCACAGTGCAAGTTCCGTCCTGAGTAGGCCACGGGCTCAGTGTACTGATGGGCTCTGGCTCTTCACTTATGAGCCAGAATGAAAGTAGCAGCTTGATGGGATTGCTTCTGGAAAGAACTTATTTCTAGGCAGGTGTAAGCCAGCTGGACCTTAGCCCTTCTCTTGGCTGACAGCGGTACCTGCTTGGTGCTGCTGCCTGCAGATGGCCACCTCAGCACCGTGCCAGAATGCACAGCTCACCTGCTGTTCAAGGGGAGGTCATCATGGCAGCGATGCCTGGCCTGCACTGGCAGTATCTGGCCGGTGGTGGCCGGCTGGTGTCCCCCAAGCTGCCAGAAGGTGTGCCTGCTATGCATAGCACAGCTCCTTTGGGTAGTCAACTGTTTTGGCTTAGAAGTTGACTCTCTGTACCCCGCTCAGCTGCTGGCAGGAAACTCTTCTCCCTACTTCCCTGTGTCCTCCACTCCATTTCACCCTGAATTTCTACCAGCATTGCTAATGGTATTTCTAGCCACCCGCCCTTCCTGCCACCCACTAGCTTGAATTTTGGTCAGATCATCTGCTTATGGAGTAGTGTTTTCAGACAAAGGGACAGAGGAGCTTCTCTTTTATGAATACCCGATACCCTTGTTCCTATCAAAATAGTATATTCTTTGTTTCCACTGACCAGAGTCAACTATAAGGGCATCAATCTGCTTTACTTGCTCTCCAAGAATCCCAGTGCTTCACCAATGCCAAGACTGCCGTGAAGGGCCCCAGGGATTAATACCTGGGATTAACCTGTTCGAATTGCTGTTGACTTTCTGTGTGCGCTCCCTGGGGTGTGGTTTTCTGAGAATACAAAGTTGGACAATTAAAAGCACTTTTTCCTAGGCTGAGTTCACGAACTTAATTGACCTTGTGTAATGACAGCTCCCATAGTCATTCCATAAAAAGAGTTCCAAAATTGCTTTGAAGGGTGGACTGGGTCTGGCATTGGTGCAAAGCTTCCCAGAGGGAGTACTTCAATGGTAACAACTGTAGTGCTATTCAGCACAGCAATGACGGATGTAGCACTTTTTCTAAGATGAGTTCACAAACTTAACTGTCTGATCTCATAGATTACCAGGTCCCAAACAGCTTTGCTACCATCGTACACCTTACTCTTTCCCTTGTCCACCCTCCCCTGCACTAGTCATTGCTTTCCTCGTATTTAGTACAATCACCTATCTCCAGGGACCATTCCGCCACTTTATGCAATGTGGTTGACAATTTGGTTCCTGGTATTTTCTTTTTATTTTAAATTATTTTTTATTAAAGCATAACTTTGTACATTGATGCATTTATGGGGTTCAGGATACTGCTTCGATGTACAATGTGAAATGCTTACATGGAACTAAGTAACACATCCATCACAATTATACTCATTTCTTAATAGTTTTGAAATGTACCATGGTTCTTGGTATTTTCAAGACTGTTGAAGATTGTATCTATTTGACTCATGATACTCTTAGATAGAGAAAAGAAATGTATTGAGCAGGAGCTCTGCAAATTTGGGAGGTCTCCAAGACTGTCATCGGGTCCAGTGATTCACTAGTAAACTCACAGAACTGAGCAAAGCCATTTCACTCCCAGTTATGGTTTTTTACAGCAAAATAATATGGATTAAAATCAACAATAGACTAAGGCACAAAGGGCAAAGTATAGGAGAGACCAGGCATGGGGCTTCCACTTGTCTGCTCTCATTGGAGGCATGTAGACTGTGCTTACCTCTCCCGGCAAGGGTGTGTGGCAGTGTCCATGGAGTAATATCAACTACAAAAGCTCGCCTGTGGCTTGGTGTCCAGAGTTCTTTCTGAAGGATCAGTCACATAGATGCGGCTGACCACCTCTATCATCTCCAGAGGTCAAGTCTATGTCGTATGCTCTAGGATCCCCATCTCTTTCACTGTTAGTATAGACTATCTGGCATATCCAAAGGGTCCAAATATACAAAGACACTCTTAAAAGAGAAGACCTCCAAGGTTTTAAAGGTTACCTTTCAGGAACTGGAGGCAAAGGGTGGCCAAAACTTTCTTTGATTAAGGTTTGTTCTTTATTGTATAAACTCTAAAACCCCAATAATTCATGATCCCCTTTCCTGGGAATGATTCAGTGTGGAGAAAAGATTGGAGAAACACAACTTCTGTCATAAAAGATCCCCTGGATGTTTCATTATGCAAAGCTGTGGGAAAAATTTCAATGTTTATATGGAGATGGTGGTGTGAGCCACACTGGCCTTGAGGTTCTAATAGGTCACTGGTAAGGTTGGAGATACCCACTGAAGTACATTTCCCCATTCCTCTCACAGGGCAAAGACTCAGGGACTCTCTCCAGACTGAATCTTACTTCTTTTGTTCAGAACATAGTGCCTCCTGTTCTGTTTCCTTTTATATGTATTTATTTTGCAGAGTAAATTTCCCAATGGTCAGATTTGGGGCTGGAAATGTGGCCACTGAGAGCAGACAAGTAAGAAGCCCTTTGCCTGGCCTCTCCTATACTTTGCCCTTTGTGCCTTAGTCTGTTGTTGATTTTAATCCATATTATTTTGCTGTAAATAGACGGACAGACACCTTGCTGCAAAGCCCTATAAGGTACCAGGAGAGTTAATTCTCAGGAGGACAAATCCCCTTCCCTTGAGGGACTATGCAGTGAAACCCAGAAATGCAGATGAGTAAATTACAGAAGAGTGTGATCAGTGCTAAATGAAGGACTTAGGGGTGTGCGGGAACTCTGAGCAGGGTAGAAATGCATTAGTCTGGGCTCTTGGCAGCCTAGAGGAGGAGTATTTGAATAGCGTCTTAAAAGTGAGTAGACGTATGAATGCATCAAGGTCAAGGCATGTCCATCATTGTGGAGATAAGAGAGGGTGTGCACGTCTGAGAGGCTTTGTGCAGCTGGGGGAATCTGTTGGTCAGATTTGCAGCTGGAAATGTGGCAGGAGCCCCATCTGGAAAGGCTTTATATGCAATGCCTAGGGCCAAGGACTTTATCCCATAATTCCCTGACAGTGTGCCTGGTGGAGCAAAGAAAAATCAAACTCATAGGGTTTCCTCTCATTTACCAGGTTAACACTGTGCTCAGTGATGAGCTGGTGGGGAGAATGTAGCATACAGTGGCAAATAATTGGGTAGCCACGTGAAGAAATCAAATAAAATTTGACCTGTACATTATGAAATATACTAAAATCAACCCAGGTGGATTATAGACTTAAATATAAGTGGTAAATTTATATAGCTTTTAGTGGAAATACAAGAAAATCCCTTCCTAACTTTGGGGCAGAGAATGGGTCTTAAAAAAACATGCCATAACAGAAAAATAGCCAGGCGTTGTGGCGGGTGCCTGTAATCCCAGCTACTTGGGAGGCCGAGGCAAGAGAATCACTTAAGCCCAAGAGCTGGAGGTTGCTGTGAGCTGTGATGCCACTCTACTCTACCAAGTGAGACTTTGTCTCAAAAAAAAAAATAAATACCATAAAGGAAAAAACCATAAATTAGACTACATTAAAATCTTGGTGTGTGCCACAACTTTTGGGGGCAAAATACGATTGTAAAAGGGACTTTACCTAATAAATGCAATCAGTGTAACCTGGTTTCTTGTACCCTCAATGAATCCACAACAATAAAAAAAATAAAGAACGAATTGAATGAAACATGCTATAACATCTAACATCTCAAAAATGTTATGCTAAGTGAAAGAAGCCAGACACAAAATGTTACATACTGTAAGATTTCATTTATATGCAGTATCTTAAAAGGGGAAATCTATGGAAACAAAAAGTAAATCAGTGGTTGTCTGTGGCTGAGAGTCAGCACTTGGATATACTGTAAATGAGCATTAGGGAATTTATGGGGTTGATGAAAATATGCTAAAACTGGATTATGGGCGTGGCTGCAGAACTCATTAAACTTACCAAAAAGGTCATTGAATTATACACTTACATGGGTAAATTATAATATATAAATTATACTTCAATGAAGTTTTTAAAATGCAAAAAAGAAAAAAATAAAAAAAATAAGGACTGCTGTTCCTCAGAAGACCCCCTTTAGTAGGAGAACATGTCTTCAGATGCGAAGCACGAACCCAGCAAGCAGCAATGCAGCACACGGCGGCAGAGCAGACTGGTGTGTGCAGCACAAATGGGCCTGACAGACACCTTGCTGCAAAGCCCTGGTGAGGCAGGAATGTGGAAAGTGGCCCTTGAAAAATGGCCCCTGACCTGCAGAAAATGAACATGAATCATTTTGTCTTATTTTCTTTATTGTGGTAAAAAATGCATACTAAATTTACCTTCTTAACCATTTTTAAGTGTACAGTTCTGTGGCATTAAGTGTATTCACATTTTTTTGTGCAATAGATCTGTAGAGCTTTTTCATCTTGCAAAACTGATTAATATCCAGCATATAGAAAGAACTGCTGCAAATTAATAAGAGTACTCATTCCTTGGAGGAATAGAAACTAGTATAGCCATCTTGGAGAAAAGTTTCACATTATTTAGTAAAGGTGGAGATTAAACACTTTCCAGCCAGTGCAGGTATGTGTGTTCTGTACACAGGCCAAATGTCCACTGCAGAATTGTTCACAATAGTCCCAAAATAAAAATTACTCCAGTGTCTAACAAACAGTAAAGTGGATAAATACATTGAGCTGTCTTTTTACAGTGGAACTCTATGTAGTGATTACACTGATGGATATTTAAAATACAATCTTGAGCAAAAGAAATTTTTTTTTATACTTACATAAAAGTCTACATTTATAAACAGACCCTACTGAACTACATTCATAACAGTGCAGAGCTGGGTGGTAAACATACATTAAAGCAAGCAGTGACTGCAGCAAAAGTCAGGGTATTCTGGTATAAAATGATACACAAAGGGGAGCTGGGGGTTGGCAATGTTCAGTTTCCTAACCTGAATGGTGATAGAGTGGGCTATTACTTTATCGTTGTTGCATTATATACTTGTTTTGTGGTATGTCATGAGGGTCAGTGCTGGCAGGCCCAGAATGGTCCTGCTGTTTTAAGGAAGCTGTGTCACAGAGCCCTGGCCCAGCAAGAAAAATTCTGATGACCACTATTGTTTTTTGTCCATGGTTCTGAGGCATTTTAGGAAGGTTTCTGCCAGCTATCACATTGCTTATTGATAATGAGATTGATGATTTGTACCCGCTCCCAGGAAGCATCTTGCCAAGCTCTGTCTTTGGGATCAGGAATGTCCCATGAATGTACCTCCATGTCCGGGAGCCTATAAAAAACCCTGCTGGGACTCATTTTGTGCTCTTTGGTTCTGAGAAGTTCCACATTCTGTCCTGAGAAAAGTGTGTGGAGTCTGGAACTCACAGAGGGGGGACAGTCAGGTTTGTTCCTTACTGCCCTGTGTCCTTGTTGTGAGGCTGCCATTAGCTGTAACCCATGAACTCCCTTTAATGCAATTTCTTTGTTATAGAAGTAGGCAAACTTCTGTATAACCCAGATAGGAAACATTTTGGGCTTTGCAGGCCAAAAGGCAATGTCCTCCATCCTTTAAGCAACTGTTCTTGTTGAATGGCTAAAAAGTCCTTTTTGAGTTTTACATTAAAAAATGTAAAACCCATTCTTAACTCTTGGACTATATCAAAACAGGCAGTTTGTTTGATCCCTGCTATAGTGTGTCCTTTTCCTGAGACAAACTATAAATTTGTAAGCCCTTCTTCAGTGACTGAACCCTGTCTTAACTGTCCCCCTCCATGCATCTTGTAATTAGTGCTTATTTTGTGCCTAGTGGCTTATCTGAATGTAAGATGCACATTTAATCCTCACAACAATCTTTGTGAAGTAGGCACTATTTATTATCTCCATTGTACAGATGTGGAAACAGGTTGAGAGAGTACATAGAGCTGTCAGATTTCAACCCAAATTCACCAGAGTCCCCAGGTCCACCTGGGTCCATAGTCTTGCTCTTTTTTTTTTTTTTTTTTACTTATTTTATTATTTTTTTTATTGCAAATTAATGTAAGGGTACAAATTTTCAGGTTACAATGTTTTCAATTCTAAGGTAAACTTTAAGTTGTCGTTGAGCCCTTAAATATGAAACCAACATATAAATAACTACACACCCACAGGAATGATAAAACAGTCTTGCTCTTAACTGAACAGAATCAGCCCAGGATGGAAATTTGTGTACAAAAGACAATAGGAGCTGGGAATCAGAGACAGCAGGATAGAGAAGATAGGCTTTAAAAAGCTGAATGAATTAAAAATGACTTGTGTTTGTCAAGGGCTGGGGGCTGGAGGGAGGAGAAATTAGTGTTTAATGGGTATAGTAGTTCTAGCAGGATAAAAATTTCTAGAGTTCGGGTGGTGCCTGTGGGTCAAAGGAGTAGGGTGCCAACCCCATATGCCAGAGGTGGTGGGTTCAAACCCAGCCCTGGCCAAAAACTGCCAAAAATAAATAAATAAATAAATAAATAAATAAATAAATAAATAAATAAATAAAATTTCTAGAGTTCTACAATGTGAATACACCATAGTTAAAATGTATTAAAATGACAATAGTAAGACTGACAGAATGGACTCTGTGGCAACAAAATAACCAAATCATAAATAAGACCCGAGACTATGCCAGATAAGAGTTAATTCACATACCCTATGCTTAAAGTATAAACTGTTTTAACTGCCACAAAATTTTCTTTTTTCTCTAGGGGCAGTGATTTTCAACCTGTGTGCTGGGGCACACTGGTATGTCATGATATGGTCTTAGATGTGCTGCAAAATATTTTGAAGATCATTAATTAAGTTATTTTCTAAAGTAGTTCAAAGCATGATAAGTATATTTCTTTTTTTTTTTTTGTATTTTTTTTTGATCAACATAATTTAAGCATGCCAAAGAAGTTTAACTATAGGTTCAAGTGTGCTGTGAGATAAAATAAGTTTGAAAAACACTGCTCTAGGGGCTTACAAGCTCTGGCCTCAAGATAAGCAATATTGAGGGGCAGAGCAAGATTGTAGACTAGACGAATGTGAATGGGTTGAATAACCAACTGAAGAGGCACATGCTGACTGATCAGATAAAAAAGCACAAGCCATCCATATGTTGTCTCCAGGAAACACACCTAACCTTGACAGACAAATCTACCCTCAGTGTAAAGAGATGAAAACAGTATTTTAGGCAAATGGAAATCAGAAGAAAGGAGTGGTTTTTGCAATCTTATTTTCAGATACAAGTGGATTTAAAGCAACTAAAAACTAAGAAAGACTCCCCTTTAGCAGAAACAAAACAAAGATAAAAGGGACTTAAACATGACCCTGGAACAAGTGGGCTTAACAGACATATACAGAACACACCCTCCCAAAGCTAAGGAATATATGTTCTTCTCGTCAGCCATGGAATATACTCCAAAATAGATCGTATCCTAGGATGCAAATTGAAATTATGCCTTTTAACTTCTCAGACCACAAGGCAATAAGGTGGAACTCAACTCCAACAAAAATTTCCATCCCCACACAAAGGCATGGAAACTAAAGAACCTTATGCTGAATGACAGTTGAGTCAAGGAAGAAATAAAGGAGGAAACTGTTAAATTCTTCCAACATAAGAACAACAAAGCTACAATTTACCAAAACCTGTGGGATACTGCAAAAGCAGAACTAAGAGGAAAATTTATCACGTTAAATATCTACATCCAAAAAACAAGAGCATCCCAGCAACCTAATGGATCATCTTGAGGAAATGGAAAAGAAAGAACAATCTAATCCAAAACCAAGCCGAAGGAAAGAAATAACCAAAATTAAATCAAAAGTAAGTGAAATTGAAAACAAAAGAATCACTCAGAAAATTAATGAAATGAAAAGTTGGTTCTTTAAAAAAAATAAAATCAATAAGCTATTGATTAGATTCACTAGAAACAGGAAAAAAAATCTCTAATAACCTCAATCAGAAATGAAAAAGGGTTAGCAAATATCACAGAGGTAAAAGAGATTATTTCCGACTACTACAAGAAACACTAATGCTCAGATATTTAACAATGTGGAAGAAATGGACCAATATCTGGAATCACACTGTCTCCCAAGACTTAACCAAGAAGTAGATCTCTTGAACAGACCAATAACAAGCACTGATATCAAGAAATAATAAAAAAGCTTCTAACAAAATAAAGCCCTGGACCAGATGGCTTCACACCAGAATTCTATCAAATCTTCAAAGAAGAGCTTGTATTTATACTGCAGAAACTATTCTAAAGCATTGAGAAGGAAAAAATCTTTCCCACCACGTTCTATGAAGCAAACATCACCCTGATACCCAATTAGGTAGTTGGCTCAGGGCATTGCTGAGTGGTGACTGGGGGGTGGGTTGCTGCATGGCAGTTGGCCCAAGGACAGCTTGGAAAGCTCAGTAGCTTGGGAAACTCAGTAACCTGGGAAACTCTGCTTGGATGAGCTTTCACCATTGTTTTAGGGAACTCAGAGCACTTCCTCATTCTGTTCTGAAACCTGTTCTCAGAATTAACCAAAGGGGAGGGGGCACACTGGGGACCGAGGCTGAGACAGGCCAAGACAGACTTGGGTCTTTTGGGGGCTGTCGGCCTACAACCAATAGATGCAGAAAAAGCATTTGATAAAATTCAGCATCCTTTTATGACAAGAATACTGTAGAGTATAGGCATAAGTGGCACATTTTTTAAACTGATCGAAGCCATGTATGACAAACCCACAAATAATAACATGATGAATGAAGTAAAATCAAAAGCTTTTTTTGATGTCCACTATTGCCACTACTTTTCAACACAGTGTTAAAAGTTCTAGCCAATGCAATCAGGCAAGAGAAAAATATAAAGGGCATCTAAATGGGGGCAGAGGACTCGCTGTTTGCTGATGATATTATCACATACTTAGAGAACCCCACAGACTCAGCCATAAGACTCCTGGAATGATCAAGAAAAAGTCAGATCTCAGAATATAAAATCAATGTTCACAAATCAGTAGTCTTTGTATATGCCAACAACAGTCAAGCTGAGAAGCTTATCAAAGACACAATTCCCTTCACAATAGCTTCAAAGAAAATGAAATGAATGAAATACCTAAGAATATACCTAATAAAATGAGTGAAAGACCTCTACAAAGAGAATTATGAGGCCCCAAGAAAAGAAATAGCAGAAGACATTAACAAATAGAAGAGCATACCATGTTCCTGGCTGGGAAGAATCAACATTGTTAACATGTCTATACTTCCCAAAGGAATCAACAGATTCAGTGAAAGGGTTGATTCAAAACCCTTTAAAAATCAACATTATACTTTGAAGAACTGGAAAAGATAGCTCTTCATATGGAACCAGAAAAAATTCCATATAGTCAAGGCAATTTTTAGTAATAAAAACAATGCCAGAAGTTTACCAGACTTTAGGCTATATTACAAGTCCACAGTGATCAAAACAGCTTAGTATTGGCACAAAAATAGAGACATAGACATTTGGAACCAAGTAGAAAACCAAGAGATGAAACCCACCTTTTACAGCCAAACAAAACAAAAGCACACACTGGAGAAAAGAATCCCTATTCAATAAATGTCGCTGGGAGAACTGGATAACCACGGATAAAAGATTGAAATTGTACTCACCTTTCACCACTTATAAAAATTGACTCAAGATGGATAAAAGATTTAAGTTTAAGGCATGAAATGATAAAAATCTTAGAAGAAAGTGTGGGGAAAATGAGTATGTCAGCCTGGGGAAAGATTTTATGAAGAAGATTTCAGTGGCAATCACAACAACAACAAAAATAAACAAATAGGACTTAATTAAACTGAAAAGCACCTGCACAGTTAAGGATACAACAATCAAAGCAAACAGGCAGCCTTCAGAATGGGAAGAGATATTTAAAGTTATGAATCCGGCAAAGGTTTGATAACGGATCTGTAGAGAGCTCAACAAAAAAGAGCAAACGATCTCATCTATCACTGGGCAAGAGACATGAACAGAAACTTCTCTGAGGAGAACAGGCAAATGGCCAACGAACATATGAAAAAATGCGCATCGTTCCTGATCATCAGAGAAAGGCAAATCAAAACCACACTGAGATATCATGTCACCCCTGTAAGAATAGCCCATATCACAAAGTCCCAGAGCTACAGATGCTGGTGTGGATGTGGGAACACTCTTATATTGTTGGTAGGACTGCAAACTAATACAGCCTCTATGGAAAGAAGTACGGAGAATCCTCAAAGAACTCAAATTAGACCTCTCATTTGACCCCACAATCCCACTACTAGGTATCTACCCAGAAGAAAAAAAGTCATTTTATCATAAAGAAATTTGCACTAGATTGTTTATTGCAGCTCAATTTACAATTGCCAAAATGGGGAAACAACCTAAATGCTCATGAACTCAGGAATGGATTAAAAAACTGTGGTATATGTAAACCATGGAATACTATTCAGTCATATAAAAGATAGAGACTTTACATATTTTGTATTGACCTGGATGGAGTTGAAATATATTCTTTTTAGTAAAGTATCACAACAATGGAAAAACAAATATCCACTGTATTCAATACTAATATGAAGGCTGTAGATGATGTAACTCACGCCCACAGAGGAGAAAAGCTCATTTTAATTCAAGTTGAGTGCAGGGGGGAATAAGTGAGGGCACAGAGGGGAGGAGTGGGGGATTGGTATGCTCCCACTTAATGGGCACAATATAGGGATGTATGGCACACCTTTTGGGTGTGGGATACAACTACAAGAGGGACTCTACCTAACAAATTCAAATATTGTGATATGGTTGCTTGTACTCTCACATTAACCTGGAATTAAAAAAATAAAAAGGTGAAAGGAAAAAACAATAAGCAATATTAAAACAATTGTCACTCACCTACTCCCAGACACCCACTAACTGAATCCCCTGTTCCGCTAACCATTACTGCAGCTTTGATGGGACCAGGGACTGATTTCAGTAACTTTTTCCTGCTGCGGTTGATGCTGGCCAGGGTACAGAGGCTGTACAGTGACTGCCTTAGTGTCCTTGCTCCGCCTCTGGCTCACAGAGCCTAACTTTGTACATTTAAATGTTAGATCTTGGCTTGGCACCTGTAGCACAGTGGTTATGGTGCCAGCCATGTACACTGAGGCTGGTGGGTTCAAACCCAGCCCCGGCTAGCTAAAACAACCATGACAACTGCAACAAAAAAAATAGCTGGGCATTGTGCTGGGCACCTGTATTCCCAGCTACTAGGGAGGCTGAGACAAGAGAATTGCTTACGCCCAAGAGTTGGAGGTTGCTGTGAGCTGTGATGCCATACCACTCCAACAAGGGTGACATAGTGAGACTATCTCAAAAAAAAAAAAAAAAAAGATCTCCCCAAAGTGAACATAGGATATATGTAACATGCATGTTTGATTAGTATGTATACATGAAATCTCCTTGTGAATTTTCATAGCTCCTCCTGTAACCTGTTGAATGTGTATCCTTGTCGATCCACTTAGGATAAATTCCTCTCTCATCCCTCTTCCTTTGAAGTACCTGTCATTGGTTTCTGCTGAAGACTACATTTCCCAGCCTTTCAGGGTGGCCAGCTTTGCAGGCTGCAACCCTTTATAAGAAATAAAGCACGACTCTCCAAATGTATGAACTCTTTTTTTTTCTTTTGAGACAGACTCTCACTATGTCACTTTTGGTAGAGTGCTGTGGCGTCACAGCTCACAGAAACTCTTGGGCTTACGTGATTCTCTTGCCTCAGCCTCCCTAGTAGTTGGGACGACAGGTGCCTGCCACAACGCCCGGCTATTTTTATTGTCGTTGTTGTTGTTGCAGTTGTTTACCTGGCCCAGGCCTGGTTCAAACATGCCACCTTTGGTGTATGTGGCTGGTGCCGTGACCACTGTGCTATGGGAGCCAAGCCAAATTTATGAACTCTTATCTTTTCAGTCAATGGATGGTACACTTACATGGGTAAACTAAAAATCTTAAGTCTCCCCCTGCAAGTACTGACTGTTGGATCTGCTTTTGGCCAAGGGAATCCCTGCAACTGAGTTGCTAGCCACTAGACAAGGAGATCAGACATGCCTCAGCAGGTCCCCTCCCTTCTTCCAGACGTCCTCTGAGACTCATTACCAGGCTTAAGGTTGTGCAAGACCTACCGGCAGGTCCTCAATTTACACAACAAAGCACTTGAGTCTGGGCATGTGTCTTGTGGTTTGTCTCTGATAACAGACCCTTCTTATAACTCAGCATTCTTTTTGTTGACAAAACAAAATTGACAAGCCTCTTGCTAGATTAAACAAAAACAGAAAAGTAAGAATTCTAATAAACTCAAATAAAAACAAAAAAGAAGTCACAACCAATATTACAGAAATGCAAAACGTCATCTCAGAATACTATAAAAACATCTTTATGCCCACAAACTTGAAAATGTGGAGAAAATAAACAAATTCCCGTAAACACACAACCTACCGAGGCTCAACCAGGAAGAAAGAGAAATCCTGAACAGACTAATGTCAAATCCTGAAATTGAAGCAGCACCAAAAAAAAATCCTCAAACCAAAAAAGTACTGGATCAGGATTGGTTTCAGAACCAGATTTTATTGAACCTCCAAAGAGAAACTTGTACGTGCGTGCAGAAATTATTCCATAACAGTAAGAAGAAAGGAGTCCTCTCCAACTTGTTCTTTCTTTCTTTTTTTTTTTTTTTTACACTGATTGCATTTATTAGGTAAAGTCCCTTTTATAACTGTGTCCCACCTCTAAGAGGTGTGTCACACATTGTGACCCCCTCATCCCTCTCCCGCCTGTTTTCAACCATTTTTAATTTATGGTCCTGCAAATCAGTTTTGGTAGTTGTTTCATGCGCACTTCAAATATATGTATATTTTGCAGATGGTGAGTATAGTGTTTAGCATATGCCAAATAGGTAATATTTTTAATTTGTGTAGTTCCATCAGGGGGTGTCAAACCTTTTTTCTTGGCTTTTGTATCAGAGTAATGCTGGTTTTAAACAAAAGACAAGAAAGTCAATGTTGGGTCTGATACAAAAGTCAAGAAAGGACCCAACTAAAAAGGAAGAGACCAATATCCCTTATGAATATAGTTGCAAAAATTCTCAATACAATTTTAGCAAACCGAATTCAGTAGCATTTCAAAAGAGTAATTCACCATGATCAAGTGGGTTTCATCCCAGAGATGCAAGGATGGTTCAACATATGCAAATCTATAAATGGAATCCACCACATAAATAGATGCAAAAATAAAGATAATCTGGTCCTTTCAATTGATGCAGAAAAAGTATTTGGCAAAATTCAACACCCTTTCGTATTTACTCTATTAGTGGTTTTAATATTTTCAACTATGATTGCACATACATGTATTTTTCTTTGGAGATCATTTTTGCTTTAAATATTTTTGAGGTCACTTTGTTAGATGCACCCAAGTGTAAGATTATTATATTTTCCTGTTGAATTGAAGCTTTCATCATTAAGGAGTGGTATTTTGTATTAGTAAAGTAAATTTTGGACTTAAAATCTACTTTTCTTAAATAAGGAGAGCAAAGCAGTTAATAGCTGCATGGTACATCATTTTATATTATTTTACTTTCAACCTTTCTGTCTTTCTGTTTATGTCTCTTTTAGGCATTATTTAGTTGTGCTTTGTTTTAATCCATACTGACGATCTTTACGTTTTGATCAAAAAGTTCATTTCATTTATATTTACAATAAATACTGATATAATTAGGGTTAAACCTATTTTTTTGTATCATGCTTTATATATGTCCTACCTATTTTATGATGATTTTCTCTTTATTATTGTCCTTTTCTACATGACCAGTTTTTATTATTCCCTTTTCTTTCTTTGCTAGTTTAAATTTTATTCATGTTTTTTCTATCCTTTCATGGTTAATGTAGAAATTACAACTTGGATCTATTACTGTCAAAGTCCAACATTAACAATATTATTTCTCTCTTTCCAGGAAATGTAAAAATCTTGAAATTCTAAATCAGTTTACCCACTTTGAGTTATCGTCAATTATTGCCTTGTATTTTAACTCCATGTGTTTTGAAATCTGAATGAGATTATTATTTTCTTACCTAGAATGAGTGATTATTTAAATTTATTAATATCATTCATAATTTCCTTCAATTATGGTCTTTTTTTTGTGTGTGTAACCAATACCTTTATTTCACTTTCATTTTGATGTATATATCTTTTTTGATGGATTAGAAATCTAGAATGATAATTATTTCGTTCTGCTTGTGGTTATATTGTTCCATTACTTTTTGTCTTTTATTTTATTTATTTATTTATTTTTTAAATTTTATTTTATTTAGTTTTGCAGTTTTTGGCCAGAGCTGGGTTTGAACCGGCCACCTCCAGTATATGGGACTGTCGCCCTACTCCTTTGAGCTACAGGCGCTGCCCTTTTGTCTTTTATTTTAAGAAGTCAGCTGTTTAACTTTCATTCTTTTGAAAGGTATTTGGTTTTTGTCATTGGCAGATTTAATCTTTTTTCCCCTTTTGTTTGCTTTACTGTAGTTTGACTACAATGTGTTTACGTATGGATTTCTTTTTATTTAATCTTGCTTGTGATTCATTGGGCTTCCTTAGATCTGTAGTTTGTATCTTTTATTAGTTCTGAAAAATCCTTCATCATTATCTCTTCAAATATTCTCTTTGTCCCATTCCATCTTTTTTCCATTTGGGTGTCCAATTAATTTATGTTGGACCTTCGTATCATGTCATCTTTGTCTTTAGAAATTCTTCTATATTTTTAATTATTTTGTTTTTATTTTCTTCATTATTATGATTACTTTATTCAAATTACTTCTGATCTGTCTTGCAGTTAGTACTTCCTCCTTCATTTTTGTCTATGTTATTTTGCTGCAAAAACAAATTATTGAGTTCCTACTTTAAAAAAAAGATTTCAGTTCTGGAGTTTATGTTTGCTTCATTAAAATTTTATTATGCATGATTTAGCAATTACGAATTGGGCTGCATTAAAAATTCTGGTACAAATATCTTTGTTATAATGAGATTTTTGGTCTTCTGCAGATATACCTAGTAGAGGAATTATAGGATTGAATGGCAGGTCTGTTTTTAGATCTCTAAGTATTCTCCAAATATCTTTCCAAAAGGACCATATTAGTTTGCATTCTCACCAGCAGTGTAGAAGTGTTCCCTTTTCTCCATATCCGCGCCAACATCTCTGGTTTTGGGATTTTGTGATGTGGGCTAGTCTTACTGAAGTTAGATGATATCTCAAAGTAGTTTTGATTTGCATTTCTCTGATGATTAAGGATGATGAGCATTTTTTTCATGTGTCTGTAGGCCAAGTGCCCATTCTTACATGAATGGATTAATAAATTGTGGTATTTGTACACCATGGAATATTATGCAGCCATAAAGAAAGATGGAGACTATACATCTTTCTTGTTTATATGGGTGGAGCTGGAAAATATTCTTCTTAGCAAGGTATCCCAAGAATGGAAGAAAAAGTACCAAATGTACTCAGCCCTAATGTGAAACTAAGTTATAGCTTTCATGTGAAGGCTATAACCCAATCTTAGTACAAGAATATGGGGAAAGGGGCAAGGGAGGGCAAGGGAAGGGGAGGAAGGAGGAGGAAGGGTGGAGAGAGGGTGATGGGTGGGTCCACACCTAGGGTGCATCTTAGAAGGGTGCAGGTGAAGTTTACTAAATGTAGAGTATAAGGGTTTGAACACAATAGCTAAGAAAATGCCATGAAGGCTAAGTTAACTAGTTCGGTGAAAATATTTCAGATTATAT
>CAUYRH010147060.1:0-50259 GCA_963574655.1 Perodicticus potto | reverse complement strand
CCGCCCCCCCCCCCCCCCCCCCCCCCCCCCCCCCCCCCGCGGGCGGTGCGTTCGTCCGGCTCAGGTCCCGGGACCTCTCCGAGAAAAGAGAACAGCTGCTCCCACCCATAACTCCAGACTGAGTGTGGGAAAATAGGCTGGAATTGTATCAAGAGCCATTAAGGTTAGACACTTAGTTCAACCAGATAAAGCGGTCACTTGGGTCCCTTTACTCTGAGAGGGATTTGGCCTGAAGTTGTAAACAGGTTTAACAAGGCTTAGAGAATTCTGCACACTGTGAACAGAAAGAGAGAAAGCAGTAAGGAGAAGGTGAGGTTTCAGATCAACAATGAAGTAGGCGCTGGCCATTTTCCTGGGCCGCGCAGGGCATCTTGGCAGTGGGTGCCTGGTTTCTGCTCCTCAGAAATCTTTAGTACATTGCTGGAAGAAAGAATCTGAAAACTAGAATCAAAAGCCAAAATCAAAGTCAAAGTTCAAATCCAGGACATGATATTGAACTCATGCTGGGAGCCAAGCCCCTCACATGAATGAGATCACGGAATGCAGGAGAAAATAGCAGTCAATACCCCTCTTTTGTGGAGGGGGCTGTGGGCGCAGAGAGGCCACGTCCATTACCCAGGGCCACGTGGCTTTCCCCCCTGTGCCACAGATGCCCATACCTTTCTCATTCCTTTTCTGTGCTGAGAGCTGTGCTCGTGGTAGAGGGTCCAGGGACAATAGGCCACACCCTGAGGATAGTCAGATACTCCCTACAGCCAGTTTAAAAAAGGATAGTTTAGAAAAGGAATTCCTGCAGTTGGGAGCTCAAAATCCCAGACCCAAGGCAGTGGGAAGTCCAGGCAGGGCTGCAGTGGGTGCAGAGAGGACCTGGGGGGTTAAGGCTCTCTGTGGGAAGGTGGTCAGGGAAGGACAGATGTCCCTGTTCCAGGATTGGCCATGGAAGGGTGGTTCCCTAGGGACCGAGGTTGTTGAGGAGCCCCAGCCACGCACTGAGCACTGTCCTTAGAGGCGTGGTGGCAGAGTGGCTGGGGACTTGGGCTTTCAAACTGGCTCCAGCTCTGTGTGCCTTTGGGCAAATTATTAGCCCTCTCTGAGCCTCAGTTGCTCCTTGCTTACAGCGATTTCTGTGTAAAGCATTTGGCCCAGTGCTTGGCACATCAGAAGCACCCCTAAATGGAAGGTCCTATTATTTAGTTTATGATTGGGCAAGCCCCTCTCTGCATGCTCCCTGGCCTCAGTTTCCCCAGATAACAGGATGGCCTCTGAGCAGCTCTGAGAGGACAAGGCTCCATCAGATTCTAGGCAGGGGCTAACCAGGGCCTAGTCCCCACGGAGATCAAATTTCCAACCCCTCAATGGAGCCAAGTAAACACAGGGGAGACAGCGCGGCTCCCTCAGCCGCCCACTAACAACCAGATTCCGAAGCCACCGCAGCCGCGGCTGCCCACTCTGATTGCATCTGGCTCCAGCATCCGCAGGCCCTGCTGCTGTCACCCTCATGGGACCCTGGGGTTTGGGGTGGGGGTGTGGCAAACGTGGTGCGAGCCAGGCTCGTGGTGGTGGTGGCCAGGCAACACGGTCAGCTGTCTCCACAAGCAGATGGCTTGTCTCGGGGAGCTGAACTTTCCAGCTGCCTCCTCCCTCTGTTGGTGACTTCACTGGGCCACTAAAGCTGCTGACAGATGAGAAAGAAACCAGGATGCTAAGGAAACTCTCTCCTCCAGCTGCACCCTCATTTCTCTGAGGTCAAGGCCAGTGGCTTCGGTTTTACAGCCTTTACATTCTTCTTCTATTCTCTGGCTTTTCCCTTTCCAGGAGAAATCAGCATGTGTTTACTGGGCTCTACTCATGTACTAGGCATAGGTAAGCAAGATGCACAATTCCAAGCATGCAAGGATTTCATCATTTTGCCTGATGAACTCCTACCCAGCCTTCAAAACCCCGTTCAGATAACCTCTTCCAGCTCTCCATGCTTCTATTCTATGTCCTTCCTCACTGATTCTCTGCATGTGGCCATGTGATCTTTCAGCTGTTGGTAGGGGGAACATGACCAGGTTCCTACCCTTTTAAGGATCTTCACAGAATGCTGCCCCACTGCCCTCTCCCACTCACCATTCCTGAACAACCCATATTCACCCTTCAAATGCCACATCTGTCACCACCATAATCAAAATATAGAACATCACCTCTGAAATTTCCCTCCCGACCCCCTGCTCCGGGCCTTTGTCAGCATTGATCTGCTTTGTATCATGATACTCAATTTGCCTTTTCTAGAGTTTCAGATAAATGACATCATGCAGCATATAGTTTTTTGTGTCTGGCTTCTTTTACTCAGGACAATATTTTTGAGACTTAACCATGTGTGTATCAGTAGTTTGCTAATTACGAGTGTGAGGTACCATCCCATTTTATGGATATACCACAGTTTGTACAGTCACTGGTTGATTGATGTTAGGTTATTTCCAGTTTGGGGGTACTGTGTTATGAGCCAAGCTACTGTGAACATTCATGTACAAGTCTTCCTGTGGACACATGTTTTCGTTGCTCTAGGGAAATACTTAGCAGCGGCACTGCTGGATCACATGGAAAGTAAGTATATACTCAAGTTTATAAGCAACTGCCAACCTGTTTTCAAAGAATCATTTTACATTCTCACCAACAATCTGTGAAGAGTTCCAGTTGCCACATCCTGTCTGCACTCGATGCTGTCAGGTGTTTCCATTTTAGCCATTCTGGGGTGTGTGTGTGCGCTGGCATCTCATTGACATTTTCATTTGCATCTAGTGATGAATGATATCAAGCATCTTATGTACTTATTGGTTATTTGTGCATCTTTTTGATAAAGTGTCTATTCAAATATCTTTAAAATTAAATTGCCTTCTTATTGTTGAGTACAGGGAGTTCTTTGTATATTCTGGAGACAAGTCCTTTTTTAGAAACTTACGACTCTTGTGCTGTGGATGTTTTCACCTCGTCGGTAGCTTGCCTTTTCATTTTCTTAACAATGTCTTTAAAGAGCAGAACTTTCAGTTTTGATGAAGTTAGTTTACAAAGTTTTTCTTTTACAGTTAGTGAATTTTGTGTCAGATCTATTTTTTATTTGTATTTTTATTTATTTATTTATTTTTTGGAGTTTTTGGCCGGGGCTGGATTTGAACCTGCCACCTCCCGCATATGGGGCTGGTGCCCTACTCCTTTGAGCCTCAGGTGCCACCCTATTTTTTATTTTTGCCTAATCCAAGGTGAAAAAATTTTTTCCTTCCTTCCTCCCTCTCTCCCTTCCTCCTTCTTTGTTTTTTGGAAACAGACTCTTGCTCTATCACTGGGCCTGGAATGCAATGGCCTTATCATAGCTCACTGCAATCTCAAACTCCTGGGCTCAGGTGATTCTCCTTCCTCAGCCTCCAAGCAGCTGGGACTACAGATGTGCACCATCATGCCAGGCTAATTTTTTCTATTTTTAGTACAGACAGGGGTCCTGCTTAGGCTGATCTTAAACTACTGAGCTCAAGTGATCCTCCTGCCTGAGCTTTCCAGAGTGCTAGGATTATAGGTGTGAGCGACCACACCCAGCCAAGATTTTCTCCTTTCTTTTCTTCCAGACATTTTATTTTTACTTATTTATGTATTTCAGAATATTATGGGGTTACACATGTTTTGGTTACATAGTTTGATATAGTATATTTTAAGTCAAAGTTGTAAGTGTACCTTTCACTCAGAAAGTAGGTGATGTACCTATTAGGTATGAATTTAGCCATCCCCTCCCCCGCCCACTTACTTGCATTCCATTGAATTTTGCTTCCATATGTGCATGTAAGCATTGATTAGCTAGTTCCAACTTAGTATTAAGTACACGTGGTGTTTGTTTTTCCATTCTGGTGATACTTCTCTTAGGAGAATGGTCTCCACTTCCATCCAGGTTGTTACAAAAGACACTAGGTCACTTTTCTTTTAATGGCTAAGTAGTATTCTATGGCATACATTTACCACATTTTATTAATCCATTTGTGTATTGATGAGTACTTGGATTGTTTTCACATTTTTCTTCTAGACATTTTATAATTTTAGCTTTTATGTCTGGGTCTATAATCTATTTCATGTTAATCTTTGTTATTAGTAGGTCAGGTTCATTTATTTTGTTTACCCTTCCCCCATTGAATTACCGTGGCAATTCTGTCGAAATTAATCAACCACATATAGTTGGTTCTATTTCAGAACTTTCTATCCTGTACCACTGATCTTTATGTGAATCCTTTTGCCATTAGCATACTGTCTTAAATACTGTAGCTTTATAGTAGGCTTGAAATTAGGTAGTTTAAGTCCTTCAAATTTATTCTTCTTCAATATGACTTTAGTTATTCTAGGTCTTTTGCTTTCCCATAAACATTTTATAATCAGCTGACTAGTTTCTACAGAAAAGCTGGGTTTTGATTGCAATTGTGCTAAATGTATATACAATTTGGGGAGACTCTGTAGATCAATTTTTTTTTTTTTTTTTTGTAGAGGCAGTGTTTCACTTTATCACCCTTGGTAGAGTGCCATGGCGTCACACAGCTCACAGCAACCTCCAGTTCCTGGGATTAGGTGATTCTCTTGCCTCAGACTCCTGAGTAGCTGGGATTACAGGCACCTGCCACAACACCTGGCTATTTTTTTGTTGCAGTTTGGCCAGGACCGGGTTTGAACCCACCATCCTCTCTGTAGATCAATTTTAATAACATTGAGACTCTCAGTCGAGGCGTATATAATATCCTTCCTTAATATCACTTAATTTTTTTTTTTTTTTGAGACAGAGTCTCACTCTGTTGCCCTGGGTAGAATGCTGTGGCATCATGGCTGACAACCTCAAACTCCTGGGTTTGAACAATCTTCTTGCCTCATTTTTTCTATTTTTAGTAGAGATAGGGTCTCCCTCTTGCTCAGGCTGGTCTTGAACTCCTGAGCTCAATTGATCCACCTGCCTTGGCTTCCAATAGTGTTAGGATTACAGGCATGAGCCACTGTGCCCAGCCTTGATTATGTTTTATGTTTTTTTTCATACAGGTATTACATACATTTTGTTAAATATATCCCTAAATGTTTCATGTTTTTTGACAATAACATAAATGGTATTTTTATAAATTCAATATCTAAATGTTCATTCCAGCATATACAAATACAATTCATTTTACATATTGATCTTGTGTCTTGAAACTGTGCTGACGTCACTTATTACTTTTAGCAGCTTTTTATTAGAGTCTTTAGAATTTTCTATGTGTACAATTATGGGGTTTTGGATTTTCTTTTTTAAAGTAGGAATTATTTTGCTCCTTCTCTTCCAACATATATTTTATTATGATTATATATTTTATTTCTTTTTCTTGCTTTACTGCCTTGACTAGTACCTTCTGTACAATGTTGAATCAAAGTAGTAAGAGTGTCTTGACTCGTTCCCAGTTTTAGTGTGAAAGCATTCAGCTCCACCAGGAAGTATGATTTTAGCCTGAAGTCATTCACAGATATTTTCTATCAAGTTGAAAATTTTCCTTCTATTTCTAGTATGCCAAGAATTTTTAATCATGCATGAGTATTGAATTTTGTCAATATTCTTCAGAATTTGTTGAAATAATCACGTGACTTTTATTACTTATTCTGTTCAATATTCAATCAATAATATTGATTGATTTTCAAATGTTAAACCAACTTTGAATTCCTGGGATAACTGTAGTTGGTCATTTTGTACATTGTTGGATTCAGTTTGCTAAAGTGTAAGGGATTTTTGCCTCTGTTTATGAGGGATCTTGTTCTGTTATTCCTTCCCCTGTCCGTCCCTCACCCCCTTCTTTCTTCCTTTTTGTCTTTTTTCTTGTATTGTCTTTATGTAGTTTTGGTGTCATGAGAATGGTGACCCCACAAAATGAGTTGGGAAATTCTTCCTCCTCTTGGAAAGAGCTTCTTATAATATTGGTGTTATTTCTTCCTTAAATATGTCATAAAATTTACCATGGAAATCATCTGAGTCTGAAGTTTTATTTGTGTGAAACTTTTAATTACAAATCTAATTCTTTAATAGAAACAGGGGTATTCAAATTTTCTATGTTTTCTTTGGTTAGTTTTGGTAATTTCTGTCTTTCAAGAAATGTTTTCCATGGGATCTGAATTGTCAATCTTATTGGCACAAAGTTGCTCATAACATCTCCTTATCGGACAGACTGACAGGATCCTTAGCTGTGGAAAGGAGGTGGCACCCATGGAGTTGGGCGAGCTGTTGTACAAGTCCTGAGTACATCGAGTAGCATCTGGGAACAGAGCTTGTTGCCGGTCAGTATTGTGTGGGAGCCAGAACAGCGTCCTTAATGTCAAGACCATTGTGATGAATGACTGTATTATCTGAGGGGCTCTGGCAAATGGAAGAGTTGGATGCCACTGTATTGTGAAGAGTCGTAGCATCATAAGGCCACCATTCAAGAAATTCAGCAAATGGGGTGCCAGCGTGTGTTAAAAAAGACTGCTACAAAAGTCTTGACAATATAGTATTACCTCCAGAAACTGTGATCACCATTCCCTGTCTGCTCAGGATGCCCAGGACATCCTCAGGGGGGCTCCCGGAATGTACTCAGGAGCTGATGACTGACAGCACCAGGAGCTACTACCCGAAGTTTTGCCCCTGACACAAGTCTAGCGTCTTCCTCTCATGTCTTGGATCCACTTGAGCTCTAAGATGAACTTGGGGACAAAGTGAGCCAGTCAGAATCTACAAGGAGCTCTTGTGTCTTTGACACATTCCACCCTGCTTATAAAAACATTCTTGAGAATTTCTCAATCCTTCAAGGCTTTAAGTTCTTAAGAACTTAGTAACAGGACTGGAGGAGTTGTCTTCAAATGCTGTGCTTACACCTTATCTATGAACAGTCACTTCATACTATTATCTGTGGAACACAGAGTCATCTGTTTGCAATACTCCAACCCCATGGTCCTGTGAATGGCCAGCGCCCTCCCAGCCTGGAGGTTGTGTAGCTGCTGAGCTGCTCCTGCTAATGCACTACCCACGCGGAGCCCCACTCACACCGATAATGCCCAGCATTCCTTAGGCTAACACATTTGGCCTGTTGCTACACTTGCTCATAATTCTGGGGAAAAAGTGTCTGTGATTTTTCAGTGCCTAGATTCCTGTTGATTATTAAAACTTGAAGCAAGGGTTAAAAAAAAAATAACATCTCCTTAGTATCCCCTTAGAATCTGTAGAGATGCCTCTTTTGAAGCCACAATATTGGTAATTGTGTCTTCTTTCATTTTATTTCTTTATTTATTTACTTATTTATTTTTGAGACAAAGTCTCACTTTGTTGTCCTTGGTCGAGTGTCCTTGGTTCAAGTGATCCTCTCGCCGAAGCCTCCCGAGTAGGTGGGATTACAGGTGCCCACCACGACACCTGGGGTTCTCGCTCTTGCTTGGGCTAATCTTGAACTCCCGGGCTCAGGTAATCCACCCGCCTCTGCTTCCCCGAGTTCTGGAATTACGGGTGTGAGCCACCACAACCGGCCTTATTCTTGATTAGTTTGGTTAGAGATGTACTAATTATTTTCCAAAAAACTTACCTTTTAATTTTATTGATTTACTTCATTGCATTTTTCTCTTGTATTTTTTATTATTTTTCCATGTTCCCCCATTCACAATACAGACCAGGCATGGGCCTGGGCTGGGGTGTATGTAGGGTAGGTTTATTCTGCCTCCTCTTTGGATACAGTCAGTGTGAGAACACAGCCTGTGGTGAGCACCAGGAGGTGAGTTTTGCTCTTTTAGCTCATTGATTGCTGTTCAATAACATGTCTTCCCTTCTCTTTCCTTTAGGTTTATTTGCTCTTTTTCAAGATTTTTTAGGCGGAAGCTTAGATCATTGATTTTAAATATACCTTTTTTCTAATATAAACATTTAAAGGTATAAATGTCCCTTTAAGCACGCTCTTACCTACATCTCACTCATTTTAACATATTGTTCTTTCACTTTCATTTAGGTCAAAATGTTATCTGATTTGTCCTGTTATTTCTTCTTTGACCCATGTTTTACTTAGAATTATTTATTTAATTTCCAAATACTTAGAGATTTTCAAAATATCTCTCTGTTACTGATTTCAAATTTAATTCTGCTGTGGTCAGAGATCATACTCTGCATGATTTGGGTCTTTTTAAATTAGCTGAGACTTTTTTATGGCCCCACATACGGTCTGTCTAGTGAATGCTCCACGTGCACTTAGAAAATGTGTATTCTGCTATTGCTGGGTGAAGTGTTCTTTAAATGTCAACTAAGTCTGGTTGGTTGATAGCATTGCTCTGGTCTTACAGTTCCTTAACTCATTGTTTAAATCATTTTCATTATTTTTATTACATGAGAAGTAACATGCATATTATGAGAAAAATCGGATGATTCAGATGTAATAAGGTATTTGATAAGGCAGAGATTAATTAGTTTTTTTTAATCAAGAGAAGCAGGATCACAAAATCATCTTGAAGCAGATGTTTTAGTTAACTGAGAATATTTTGAATGGCCCTTTTAATCAGGCTTTTAATCAGAAGGTAGGGCTAGAGGGCTTCAATCTTTGGGGTTTAGATCTCTTACAAATTGAATAGTAGAGGTAACTACTTATAGAACAAACTTGTCAGAGATAGTATGGTGCTCTTCCTGATTCAGAAGGCCGTTCAGAGGATTCCTCAATTAACTAAGGGATTTGCTTCATTTGCAGAGTGGATAATGTGGTTCTATCAAGGGCCCAGGGCAGGAAAGGGCCATGAGACCCATGGAATAAAATGATCTTATGGAGGAAAGTGCCTAGGCACATGAGCTAGAATGGCTTTAGGGACAGGCCTGGTTTTGAGACCATTGATTGGGCAAGTGAACAGTTCTTATCTTCACTGGATATAGTCTAGTTTACAAGTAGGTTACTATGTGTATGCATGGATAAAACATTCACAAACTCCATGACTCATGAAATCTAAAATCCCCATTTTCTATAGAAACAAAATCTCTGTGTTTGGAGGGAGGGATGCCCCAGAGAGCTGTCTCACTAGAACTCACCCCAGCAGGGCAGGCAGCAGCCACAGGGCAGCCATTTGCTGAGAGCCTCTTTGAAGCCTGGTACTGAACAAGCAGGTGAGTCATCTCTTACCACATCCAGGTGAAATGGTCCCTATTGTACCCATTTTAGCTATGAGGAGGTGGGAGCTCAAAGAGTCAAGGGAATTGCTTCCTGTAACACAATTAGAGTGGAATCGGAATCTGGAACCCAGACGCCCAACCACAAAGCTTCAAGCTGGAGAGGTGGCCCAATCATGGAGCCCCCTGAATGCCAGAGTAGTACGTTTGGGCTTTATTCTTAAGGCAATGGGGGATGCATGGAATATTTCTGAATAGGACAGGAGGTGGCTTGACCAGGAAGATCCCTCTGGTGGCTGGGTGGAGGCTACCGGGCGGTGGGTGGTTAGTTAGGAAGACATTTAAGACAAAAAATCACAGATAAGCCAGAGTCAGCCCTGAGTGCTGGGGGTGAAAATCTGATCGAGAAATTGGTGTAGAGTGGGGAGGCAGACTTTTCATTCAGTGTTAGAAATGGGTAGAAAGGAAATTGAACGGGAGGTGACTGGCAGGATCAGAAGCATGGTGTGTGGATGTGGGAGATTGGGAGGGGGCAGTGGATTTCTTTCCTCTTACTCTTGGGTGAAGCTGATCTTGGTGGGCCCATTTCTGTATTTGCAGCCAGCTGAGGGTCAGCCAGGTGATTCTGCTGATCCTGACTGGGCTTCTTCACTTGTTGTGGTTGATGGGCTGTTGCTTGGTCCAGATTGGCCTTAGCTTGGACGGCTTTGACAACCTGGCTCATTCTCCATGTACCTGTCCCTCCTTCTCCAACAGGCTTGCTGAGGTGAAGACAGGAACTTGAAGGAGCAGTTAGAGTCCTAAAGCACATTTTCGACCTGTGCTTGGATCAAGCCTCCTAACATCCTGCAGCCAAAGCAAGATACATGGCCAAGGCCAGATTCAAGGGTGGAAAATAGACTCTGCCTCCTTAGTGAGAAGAACCAACTTCAAGGTCACTGGGCAAAAGGTCTAGACACAGGGGAAAGAGAAAACTTGGGGTATCTTCATCTCTGCCCCCCTTTTTCTACTTAGTGCCTTCTCCTTTTCTGCCACCTTCCCCGTTTCCATGACCATTCCAGGGGCAACAGTCATCCTCTGGTTTTTTTCAATCACAGCTCTGCTTTGCTTCCTTGGACCATGTCTGTTCGAGGAAACAAAGTAAGTGCTCAGCAAATATTTGTGTATCAGGCAACAAACTCTCATGGCCATGTTCTTGAAGAAAGAGGAGGGACGCTGTGCCTCTGAGTGGTCAGTACCCTCTCCCTATATTGCCACACTCAGAAATCGGGCCTATAGAAACCAGCTCCCATGCCGGCCTGTCTCCTGAGGCTGCCCTTGCCATTAGGAGTGACGTTCCCAAGGCTTGCTGAACGCTTGCTGACCTAGAGGCATGCCCTTGCCGGGAAGTCACACTGCCCTGGTTAGAGAAGGTTGGGCCATTCTGCCCCAGGGGATGTACAAGGTCTTGCTCCACTGCCCTTTGCTCTTAAATAGATTTTTTTTTTTTTTTTTTGAGACAGAGCCTCAAACTGTCACCCTGGATAGAGTGAGGTGGCATCTCAGTTCACAGCAACCTCCAACTCCTGGGCTTAAGCGAGTCTCCTGCCTCCGCCTCCCAAGTAGCTGGGACTACAGGCGCCCGCCACCATGCCCAGCTATTTTTTGGTTGCAGCCGTCATTGTTGTTTGGCGGGCCCGGGCTGGATTTGAACCCGTCAGCTCAGGTGTACGTGACTGGCGCCTTAGCCTGTTGAGCCACAGGCGCCGAGCCCCTTAAATAGATTTTATAACCACCCTGCTGAGGGAAGACCTCTAGAGTATCAGAACTCCGGTCTTGAACTCCTGTGGGGTGCAGCTGGGCTGAGGCAGCTCAATGGGGCATAACAAGAAGGGCCTTGGACCCCAGTCGCACCTCCTAGGTCTGCTCCACCCACTAGTCCCAGTGGAGTTCCAGCTCCATCCCTCTCTGTTTAGCTATAGGGGCGTCAAGAGACCCGCCCAGATCACCATGTGGCTCCATGCGTTGGTAGGTAGCGAGGTATCCAACTGGGACTTGTCATTCTCCCCACACTGAGGTCTGTAATAGTAATAACAACAATGTTGACAGCATCGACTATGTACTTGGCATGTACCACATGCAAGACATGGTGCACTTAATGCTTGTGTGACTTGGTGACATCATCATCCCATTTTATAGATGAGGAACCAGAGAGAGCAAGGGGTGTGTGTGAAGTCACACCACCAAGAGGTGGCAGAGTGAGGATTCAAACTCAGGGCTGTCCGAAGCCATCGCGCTCTAGCTTGGCGAGGCATTGCGGCAGCCCCGGCCTGGCCACACCTCCGGGCTGCTTCCCTCCCCTCCCTGCTCCTGCAGGATCTGTGCCTGTACAAACCACTCCAGGCCCAGAGCAGGCCTGGCTGCTAGTGGGGGGCTAGGACAGCCATGCGTGAGCTACAAGTGTTGCCCTGCCAAGGGCCTTTGTCTCCCCCATAATGGGACCCAGCAGTCTCTCCAGGCCCCTAAGAGCCTACGAGGCTGTGGGCCAAGTCCTTGGCAGAGCAGCTGGCCGGGGACACTGAGAGGAAGCTGATGTGCCCTGGCGCCTCTGGCCCGGTGCCCAGAGGAGCCTCTCCATCTGGAGCCCTCAGGCTTGGGGAGGATGCTCCGTTGTTAGAGTTGTGTTGGGGCTGAACTCAGATGACACTGCCTTGAACCAGAATATTTTAATCTGTTTGGTTTAAGAAAGAAATCAAGTCTTCATTTTTGTTGTGTATGCCAGAGCAGGCTCAGGCCAATGGTAGTTAGGATTGACACCCGACCTCATACAATTTATGCATGAGGAATCTGAGGCCCAGGGAGGGGCGGGGACTTGCCTGAGGTCACCTAGCCCTTTGTGAACCAGGATGCGCTATACCAGTTAGGGTATTAGGACTGGGGCAGACCTGGGTAGGGTCCTCATCGTTCCTTTGGCAAGGTACATGGGGGCATCTTGCCTGGCCTGAATGTGGACCTTAGAGCCATGAGGATTTCTGGAAAAGAAACACCCATCATTCTCAGAAGAAGAAAGACAGAGAGGGCCACCTGTTGAGTCCGTTAACTCTTCCCCAAACCAAAGGCTCCCTCCCCATTTACAGGTAAAGGTGACCTCTTGAGGGAAGAGGGAAGCCTGCTTTTCTACAGTCATCCTGCTTGTGGGGTCTTTTGGGAGAGACAGCTCCAAACTGGGATTGGGAGCCCTGGATTCAAGTCCTGAATCTGCCTCTGATATATTTTGCGACTGTGGGCAAGCTGGTCCCCCTCTACAGACAGGCCTCTGTTTTTCTGTCTGGAATATAGGCATAATAGTATCCTAAGGTCTAGGACTGCAGAAAATATACTTTGAAAGTCTCACGGCTTGTCTATTTCTTGAGGGTGTCCAAAGCCCTTTGGGGAAGGAAGAGCAATATTCTCACTGCCTAGAAGGGCATGGACAGCTCAGAGAGGTGAAGGGACTTGCTTAAAGACACACAGCATCCATGGATCAGTGCTGTGGGGACAGAGGGAGGTTTCCGGATTTCTAGCTCTGTGGTCATCTCCTCCCTGGGAGACCCGTGGTTCTCTGCCAGACTCCACGGGGACAGCAGACAAGGCTTCAGCCTTGGGGTCCTCCACCACCCCTCCTGGAGGAGCCAAAAGTGACGGCAAGGGCGAAAGCACTGAAACTTGCTTTGCCTGCCTCTTGGAATGGGCGTGGGAGGTTTGACACGCTTCCTGGCTTGTTGGACTCTGGCAACACACCTGGTAGAGTGAGGCCCGGCAGCCTGGGCTTGGATGACTCCCTCACGGGAAGCTCACTGCCTCCTCAGGCAGCTTGCCTCACCCCACGTTAGCACCGATTGTGAGCAAGTCTCTCCTGGGCTGGGACCTGACTCCTTGCCAAGACCCTCTCCCTACCCCACTAGGCTATGCACAGGCTGCCCCCCAGCCCAGGTGGCCCACAGGCCCTGAAGTGGGTCTTTCTGAGGTGCCTGGTGCCAAGAGCCTCCCCCTCCTCTCACCAGCCCCCAGCACAGAAGAGTCTCCTTTCCCGAGGCTCTGGCTTTCCTGGAGCAGGCAGGTGGAACCATTCTTCTCTGCCCCTGGCAACACTAGAGGGGACCCCTGGCCCTGCAAGCACTCTACACCCTGCTGATCCTATTGGAAGGATGTCTCTCTTCTTATGGGGGAAGGGATGGCTTATGGGACAGGCCACCAGGAAGACTCATTGGTCCAGAAGTCAGACCACCTGAGTCTGAGTGAGCTGCTGGCAACAATTCGTGAGCCAGGTGATCTCGGATGAGTTGCCTTGCTTCCGTGGGCCTCAGTTTTCTCATCTGTGTAATGGGGGTGGCCTCACTCCCTGACCAGTAGGCCCCATGGAGGAGGTGGTGGAAGTGAAAGCCTTGCAGATAAAAGCCCTGGACACAGATGAGGATTGCGTGATGTACAAGCCGCTCACCCAGGTGAAAAGGACAAATGTGAGCTGCAGCTGTGAACTCCTAGGCACTCTCCCAAACCTCTGCAACTGTGGACAGGTTTGTCTCTGCCCCACAAGTCCTTAGGTAGGCGTGACAATGACCTTAAGATCCCTACTTCACAAACTTCACAGACTTCTCAAATCCCCGTGGGGCTGTTGCAGGGAGGACATAGCATCAAGGGAACCAGGTTCCTCTTGTTACCTGTCTAAAGGAGAAAATCAACATTCCGTAACCTCAGTGTAATGTGATTCAGGGGAGACTCATGAACGTACAGGAGGGTGCAAGTTACTGAGTTGTTGGGCGAACAGGATGTTCCCCAAATTGGGAATGTGTTTTGAAGGTGGAGGGGCCCACAGCAGTCAGGTTGGGTCTTGTCCTGGGCTGGTGGGATGTGCTGCTCTTGCTAGAAACGCTCTGCTTGAAGCTAACCTGGGAACCCCATGCATCCTTTTGTAGGACATCTGGACCAGCTTCTCCAAAGGATTTAGTCTCAAGAGGAATAGAAAGGATTCACAACAGACAAATGCCATGCATGACGCTTGATGGGGTCCTGGACTAGGAAAATAGAGTCAGAGGGCTGCAGTCCCATCCCCGGGGCCATGAACCAGCACCAGACTGTGGCTTGTTAGGAACAAGCCTGCTGCAGGCCTCTGCCCCCAGGCCATGAACCAACCCCAGTCTGTGGCTTGTTAGGAACCAGCCTCACAGCAGGTGGTGAGCAGCGGAAGCTTCATCTGTGTTTACAGCTGCTCCCTATTGTTCACATCACCACCTCTGCCTCCTGTCAGATCAGTGGTGGCCTTGGACTCTCACGGGGAGAGAACCCTGCCGTAAACTGCGCATGCTCACCAGGATCTGCGGTGGAACTAAGGCTGTGATGCTAGTGCTGGGAGCGGCTGCAAAGACAGATACCATAATAAATCAATTGCTTGCAGACGCATGCTGGAAACCACCCCCCTGACCTGTCCCAGTCTGTGGAAAAGCTGTCTTCTGTGAAACTGATCCTTGGTGCCAAAAAGGGTTGGTGCCACCGCAATGGAGCACGGGCCCAGCCAACCCGGGGAGGTGGGCCTGGATTGTGTGTTGGGTGATTTGCCTCATCAATGTCAATTGTCTTTGCTACATGGCACTGGTGTGGGATTCTCCTGAGAGAATGTGGTGGAAGAAAGTAGGGTGAAGTATTATGATGTCCTCGGCTTGCACACACACGCACACATTTATTTATTTATCCTGATACAGGGTCTCATTCCGCCACCCTGGCTAGAGTACAGTGATGTCATTATCCCTCGCTGCAATCTCAAATTCTTGGGCTCAACCATCCTCCTGTCTCGGCCTCCTGAGTAGCTGGGACTACAGGTGCACCACCACACCGGGCTCATGTTTCTATTTTTTGTAGAAATGGGGGTCTCACGATTGCTTAGGCTCAAACTCCTGCCCTCAAGAAATCCTCCCACCTCAGCCTTCCAGAATGCTAGGATTACCGGTGTGAGCCACCACACCGGGCCTAGCTTACTTTTGGATGGTTTGGCAAAAGAGAAGAGAGAATGTGTGTGTGTGGGATATACAGAGATGGAGTGAGCACAGTAAGGTACTATGATGGCAGAACTCAGCGAGGGGGGCCCTTTCAACTATTCTGTGTGTGGATAAATCTTCCAAATTAAAAATTGTGCAGATAACTGTAAAAGAAAAAGGCACTGAAAAGCCAAAGTCTATGACACAAAGGCAGAACTTACATCACAGTTCAAAAAATGTGCATGAAAATCCCCACCCACCCCTCAGAGCCTCACTGTATCATGGAAGCTGCCTCCCTCTTTCTCTCCCCCAAACTGCAAGTTTCCTGCCCACACCCCAGCTCACCCACCTTCCTCTGGGCCTTTCTTTGTTGAGCAGCCCAGTCTTTCTCAATATTCTTCTGGTGGCTGGGGACACAGGTTTGCAGGTTAGATGGCTGGTGTGACCTCTTACTCTGGCATTTACCTGTCATGTGGATTTAACCAGATTGCTTAAACATTTTCATGCTTCAGTTTCCTCATCTGTAAACTGAGGGAGAACACTAGTACCCACCTCACAGCACTGTTGTGGGGATTAAATTTCATAACACCCATGGAACACCAGGTAGATAATAAGTGCTCAGTGAATAAGGCAACTGTCCAGGGCGGGTTGTCCAGCTCTGGGCCCAGTCTTTTTGGAACATCCAGCTAAATGAGGGCTGGCCCCAACTCTACCTTCCCAGGCATCCCTGACTGTCTGTTCCACCACTCATATTCCTGGGCCACCTCCGGCGTGTGCGATGGATACACCAAACCACCACCTCAATCTTTGCGTGGCTGTGTATGTCACTGTGGCCACCAGGCAGAAGCATTTAATTGCATATGGTCCACTTTCTCTCTTGCTCTGTTCTCTTGCTGACTTGCAGGGGTCCTGCCAAGCCAGCATCGAGGTCCACCCTGTATCCACTGTGGACTCTACATCAGTGAGAAATAAATCTCGTAGTTCCAAGCCTCGTGGATTTAGGAGTTGTGTTGTTCCCAGTGTAACATCTATTCTGACTGACAAAGCACGGTGGCCCTGTCCCAGGCTAAGGCTCCCTGGAATGCTCATCCAGATGAAGGTCAGTCTTAACTGGAACTTTCCAGGCGTCTCTGACTCCCAGCCAATGCCCTCACCCTGTTAGGAGCCTCTGTGCTCAGCTCTGCCGGCCCCCTGGAGGCCCCTTCCCCTGGCTGAAGGCCACTGAAGTGGGATAACAGAGAGAGCTCCCTCACTTCCCCCAATATCAGCCGCATCTGCTGTGGGACATTTGGTCATTGTCATTGTCTTAGTCTAGACATCAAAATTAAAATGTCTTATCAGCTCATATTCTGGGGAAGTTGGGTCAAGCAGTGTCAGAGCCAAAATTCCTCTGCCTCTGGCCCAGCTGCTGCTACATCAGAGATGAAGCTTGTTGGAAGGGAAATGAGCCATGAGTGACAGAGCCTGGGTGGGGAATCAGAGAGCTGGGCTCCAGCCAAGGCAGTTGTTTCTCACTGTGTGCGTTCGGGCTAAAGATTAAGCAGCGCTACACTTTTCTGCCTAGGGCCTTTGCACAGAATCTTTCTAGGGGTGGCAGCTCTGGCCATCTCCCTCTTCATCTGGTTAACCTAGCCTCAGTGTTCAGGCTCACTGAATTTTGCATGCTGCCTTCTGCACAAAACACCCTCCTTTAATTACTGTTTCAGAGACTGTCTCCCTGCTGGGCTCTGCACACCATGAAAGTGGCAATCTGGTTCCTTTCCATGGGGAGGAATGAGTGAGGTGTGTCAGTCTGCAGGGTGAGAGCCTACAGCTTCCCTGGCACGCAGCTGGAGGGTGGCTTTTAAAGGTGTCCAAACTGTCTCCCTCTCCCTGCCGGCAGTGGGAAACCCTCCACTAGGGTTAAGTGGGGCCTGAGGGACGCGGCCCCATTCTTCCCCCTGGTGTCCACTTCTAAGATAACAGCCTCTGGCGCTTCTCCCCTCCATGAAGGAAACTGACCCAGATGTTAACTGACTGATTGCAGAGATGCAGCTAGATTTGAACCTGGTAGTAATAATCACTGCTAATAATTGTAGAACCCCCCAATTTGTGCCAGTTGCTGCTAAATGCAGTGATTTTTTTTTTTTTTACATATATGTTGTTTTAGCCTCATAACAACCCTATTGTTACCCAGTTTGCAGATGGGGAAACAAAGCACCGAAAGGTGAGGCAACTCCCCAAAGGTCACTTAGCTACTCAGAGGGGGAACCAGGACTCGAACCCAGACAGTTTGGCTCCAAAGCCTGTCTTCTTAATACTGTCAGACAAAATTTAGACGTTTTGACATCCAGGGCTTCGGGGAGGGTGGCTACAAACCCAGTGCCCCCCTCTCCTCCCACCAAGCCAAGAAAGATCAGCAGAGCCCATCCTGGGCAGTCTCCTGTCCCCAAACCACCCAAGGTAGCTGAGTAGCCTCCTGTCCCATGAGCTGGAAAGATTGCAGAGGAGAGAGTGGCTCGGGTGGCCCCTGCCCCTCAGGAATCCTGAGGAGGGGCTGGCTGGCAGTGGGAACAGAACCAACCTGCAGGGCTGTGTGGAATGAGGCTCAGAGGGCAGCGGGGCTTCTGGAAAGAGGTGAGGGGTAAGGTGGGCCCGGAGGGTTGGGCCAGATTAGATGTACAATTTGGTGGGAGGAGCAGAAGCAGAGGGTAAAGTGAGGCTGTGAGGCTGTGAGCTTCAGGGCTTGTCACCCAGGCAGGGGAGCTGCACCATCTGTGGGAGAGGGGCCTGTGGTCTGATCTGGGCTTTGGAAGAACATCTGTCTTTAGCGGAGGAGATGGACTCGGGGGTTGGGGAGACTCAGAGCAAGTGGGGGGTTGTTGCAGACGATCAGGTGGGAAGGGGCAGTAGCAACAGAATTGAGGGTAGGCTTCAGAATCACGGTGCCCCCTCAACCCTTTGGTCCCTCCAGTCCCCTCCACCACCATTCCTTGCTGTTGCTTGACCGCCCCAAGCCCAGTTCCATCACAGGAGTGCCTGTGCCACCCTCCCCATGACTGTCGCCTGGAGCCTCCCTTCCTTCCTGTCTCTGCTCCACATTCACCCTCACCCGGACCCTGAGGTCTTCCCCAATTTCCTGCAGTAAAAAAGCAGTATCCTGGGCCATACGGCCTCAGGCTTCTCCCTAATGCTCACCACCTTCTCCCTCTGGTTGCCCCCTGCACCTGCCTTATCACACAGGCGTGTAGAGCCCGTGGGCCTTCCGGGAGCCACGTTGCTGGCCGTGGGCAGCTGCTTGACCAAGTCCCACATGATCTTTAGCGGCAGCTCCCGTACCCTTTGTCCTGGCTTCCTAGAGAAAGAGCCTCAGAGGGCAGAATGGGGGAGGCTGGAGGGTCAACACGCACACATGTGCACACGTACATAAATGAACAAACATACCCATGACCACACGATTCACACATGACATGCAGGCACACACATGTGCATACACATGCTTAAAAGCACAGTGCCCATACGCATATGCACATACATACACTTCTGACCTCTCCCCTTCATCGGGGTGGTGACCATGTAGCCCCAAGATCTGGCACACAGATTGACCACTGTCAACGGCTGTGGCCACAGCTGCCTCCAGCGCTCTGTGGGTGCCTGAGGACTCAGGGCAGAGTGAGACGCCACCGATCCTCTGCTGCCACCTTGTGACCATTTCTCAGATGGCACTAGTCTGCAGCTGAGGCCATTCCCTGGTTCTAGTCCCAGCCCCGAGGCCCCAGGGCTGCCTCCCCAGGGCTCCTGGGAAACTCAGGGCCATCCCCCAGTTTTGTCACCCCCTGTAACAGGGCAGTAGCTTTGCCAGGTGCTATGAGTGACTAGTGGGGCCTGGGGCAGGGTGGGGCCCACCTCTCCCCTCCCCCCCTTGCCCCATTAATCCTTCCTACCTGTTCTGCTGTACTCACCTGCAGGCCTCACAATGCTGTTTGCTCTGTGGGGACCCCTCCACACTGTGAGCTCCTTGGGCACAGATGCTGACCACTCTGCTCCGTGTTTGGGCACCTCCCGTGCCCCTGGTACAGACAGTTTAGTGAATGTGAAATGGAAGATGAGAAAGGGGAGGGAGAGGGACAAAGGGGGAAGTGGAGGCAGGGAGGGCTCATTCACTGGATTTTCCCAGTTTAAGCTCTGACAGCAGTCCATGTCTCAGGAAACTCCTCCAGCCTGGGCAGCGTCCCCTACTGTCATCCTAATAATAGGGCAATGGAAGGGGAGAGGGACTTTTAAAGAATTAAACAAAAGACAGAGGGGGCTTTTCTGGGCTGCTGGTGGTGGGAGGCCTGGAATGGGAATAAATGACACCACTGCCTGTTCCTGAGGTTGGTTGTGGGCAGCAGACAGGCCACAGTATGTGGATGGCCTTGCCAGGGAGGGGTGGGGAAAGGCCTCCTGGGGGGGAGGGGCAGAAAAACTCTCGTGCCGTTAACTGTGCTTTGCTCCCACAGTTGCCTTCCCCTTAAATAAAACAGACTCACCACAGCACTCCACTGAGGAGTGGAGAAGTATTCTTTTTCCGTCAAGGGATATGGGCTTTAGCGAAAAACAGAGCTTCTAGACCTTCTCAGGGGGTGGGTCTCAAACCTGATAAGGGGTAAACATTGCGGGGAGAGGATTGTTTAAAATGTAGATTTCTAGGCAGACCCACCTGAGATATTTCAGGCTGGGGTGTCAGCATCCAGCTGATTCCCATGTAGGGGGTTTAAGAAGAAATGATTCAATGCCAGCTGTTAAAGCTCAGTAAGGAAGACTTTATTCAGGACGCTTGAGACAGATACAAGGAACATGGCAACCGGGCAAGAGAAATTGCGCTTGACCCTGGAGACTGCATGGGCAGGTGAGAAGCAGGGTGGGGATCAGTGGATGGAGATTTACTAAGAGGAAACCCCAGGTGAGGGGAATTCTGGCTAAACCAACTTACAGGATTCTTGCTGAAGACAGGCCAGGGTGATGGGACATCACGAGGGGGAAGGGGAAGGATGAGGATCATGATGATATTCCGGACGATCAGTTATCAAGGATGCGGGGTTCTGGCTAAACTGACTTAGCAAGTTTCTTTTGTGAAACTGGATTTTACAAGGAGGTGGACAGAGGGGTCTGGGAGAAGCTTCAAAAGCCTGAGTAAAGTTTGGCTAAGTCAAGAATCTTTGTCACAGGTGACTTGAAGACCACAAATGGATGACGGCTTCTGTAGGGACGGGTGTAGAGAGATGGCATTGCAGTGATCTCAGCCACCTTGAAGGACCTCCTTCAAGGGCATCAGCTCTGAGGCCTCTGGGTGTGAGGGCTTCCCTCATGCTGGTGCCAGGGTCCTATGTCAAGAAGAATCAGAATGTGTGCAGCCAGCCACGTACCAACAAGGCGTGGTGAGCCCACTACACCCAAGAGCAGTGGAGTTAGCAAACTGCTACCCCCGGAGGGGATTTTTATTTTTTTTATTTTTTTGAGACAGAGTCTCACTTTGTCACCCTGGGGTAGAATGCCATGGTGTCATACCTCACAGCAATCTCAAACTCTTGGGCTCAAGTGATTCTTTTGCCTCAGCCTCCCAAGTAGCTGGGACTACAGGCACTGGCCACAAGCCCAGCTAGTTTTTCTATTTTTTTTAGTAGAGGCGGTGGGGTCTTGCTCTTGTTTAGGCGGGTCTTGAACTCCTGAGCACAAGTGATCTACCTGCCTCAGCCTCCCAGAGTGCTGGGATTACAGGAATGAGCCACTGCACCTGGCCCCAGAGGGGATTAAAGGAAAGATGGTATTCATCTTTCATGCTATTTTGCCTCTTTGTTTTTACCAATTTAAATGTATATCACAGACGTTCTGGGGGCTCCTGCTACACAGAGGGGGTTCAGCCTATTTAAATGTCATGCAGGACTGAATTTGCTAAGATGTTGGGGGCAACCAGCGTATTGTCCTTGAGACAGAAACCCTGAAGTTCCTTCACAAAGAACTCTGCCCAGTTTTGTTCGAACGTGTGGGAAAACTTGCTCACCCCTCTGCATGTGGGCTTATCTGTCTGTCTGCTTACATTTTGAAATGCAGAAAGATCATGTTTACTTTTATTTTAGATTTGCTAATACTATAGTTTGGAAAATATATATCGAGATTTTATTTGATCCGTGACGACCATTAAATCTTCCAACAGGGTTCTCTTAGTCATTTATATATTTTGAGCTTTCTCCTTCTTTTCTTCTTGAACTCTGTTGATATTATCTAGGGTTTTGGGTCCAGGTTATAATTAGAAGATTTTTGGCCTGCTGTTACATAACTACCCTTTTAATAATATGTTGTATTTTGACTTTTTTCTATTCTGTGCTGTGGCCAGGTTTACGGCAATAACTCAGACTTTTGTCTATTTTGACTAATCTTCGTGCCTACAGCCAGTCTCTTTTTATAGCATGATTTCTCCATGCCTGTGCCCTTAATTTTGTCTCATCCCTCAATAGGTCGGAGAACTTCAAGTAATTTTTTTAAAAAGAGGCACAGAGGTAGTCTATTTTCTGAGCCCTTACAGACCTGTGAATAACTTTCGTCTGCTTTCTCACCTAAATGGTCAGTTGGCTGAGTTTAGAATTCCTGCTTTACAACATTTTTCAACTTTTTAGATGCTTTCTCATTGTCATCTGATAATGGCTGTGTAGTGAAGTAGTTTGGAAGAGCAAACAGCTCTGTCAGCTGTGTGACATGGGGCAGATTGCTTAACTTCTCTGGGGCTCAGCTCAATCTATCATTAGTAGAGATGACAATTACACTACCTATTTCCCAGGGCTGTGTGGAGGATAGAGTGAGCTACTGTATGACATCACTTAGTTCTTGCCTGGAACATAGTAAGCTGGGGGTGAGTGTCACTCTCGTTTGCATATTTAGGGTTGCACGGACACTTGTCCATTTTTATTCTCCACCCCTTCCTCCCTGTTTCCTTGGCATATAGCTGCCTTTGCTGCCTGGACGATGTTTTAGGACTTTTCCTTTTCTTTTTAATTTGTCCTTTTTGATCTGTATCCGTATTTCCTTCTGCAGCTCAGAATCGTTTCCGGGCTGCCTCTTTGATTACAATTTGTCTCGTTCGTTCCGCGCTCATTTTTTCATTCATTGTCTCTACTTTGTTCCCCATGGCCCCAAACTGATCTTATTATCAACCATCATTTTTACACATGTGTCTTTTTCCTCTGCACTCTTCCTCCAAGTCACCAGCTCAGTGTTCTGCAGTGTCGGTTCTGCTGAGGGCCACGAGTGTGGACTCGGGTCCTGCGTGGGCTTCTGGTGTCCTTGCAGCCCTTCCTCAGCTCATCTTCTCCCACGCATCTCCTCGCTCTCTGTAGGCCCTCTGCCCGCTTGCCCTCTGCTGGGGATGCCTGGACCGACCGTGGTGGGTCATCTCTGGTGGCTGCCTCCTCTTCATTCACAGAGTGTCGATCTGGTTTTTGCCTCCTCACCCCTCTCCAGGCGAGGCCAGACGATGGGTCTGTCCTCTCTTCCTTTCTGATCTACTCCTCCCGCCCTGTAGCAGGGGTTAAGTTGTCGTTTGCAGTTAGCAGCCAAACTTGGATTTCTCAGCAAGTCTCCACATAGTAAAACTCTGCTCTTCTGTGCCTTCCTCCCACCTCCACTGTCTACTTCTTGTATTCTTAGCACTGTCAGGAGGCAGAATTGTGCTCTCCCCCAGCCCCCACCAAGGGAGCTGCTGTGGCCGTTTCCTTCTCTTGCCCTCCTAATGTGACCTCTCAGAAGCCCTGTGTCATGGCCAGTGTTCTCTTTCTTCAACGCCTGTGCACCTTTTGAAGGTTAGAGAGGGACCTCTGTCCTGGGTGGCACAGGCCCTGGGCCAGGGAATGGGAGTCGGAGAATTGCGCATATCATCCAGATAGTGCTTTGTACTGGGAACATAAAAAGTCCAAACAGAATTGTGTGACTCCCTTCTGAAGGCAATTTATCAACTCCAGTGAGCCCTCCTGTTACAGCCAGAATCCCTTATGCTCCCCAAGTTCCCTCCCATCTCATCATGCCCTGTCCTCTCTGACCTGAGTTTCCATACTGAACTTGAACTCTACGTGGCTTCCTGGGTGCTTGGTGTTCTCCACAGACCTCTGGGCTTTTACACAGGGTGCTCACTTGGGTTGCAGAGGCCTCTCCCCACTACCCTGTCCCTGCTTGGAAGAGACTAAGACGGGACACAGGTGCGTGTCTTCCATGAACCCTTCGCAAAGTCCCCCCACTGGATGACCTCTCCCTCCCCTCTCCCGTGCTTCAACACATTCTATTTTTTTTTTTGGTAGAGATAGAATCTCACTTTGTCACCCTTGGTAGAGTGCTGTGCAATCACAGCTCACAGCAACCTCCAGCTTGTGGGCTTAGGTGATTCCCTTGCCTCAGCTTCCCAAGTAGCTGGGACTACAGGTGCCCACCACAATGCCTGGCTATTTTTTTGATGCAATTTGGCCGGGGCCGGGTTTGAACCTGCCACCCTCGGTATATGGGGCCGGCGCCCTACTCGCTGAGCTACAGGCGCCACCCTCAACACATTCTTTTGTCCATTCATTCCCTACACATTTCCTGAATCTTATTTTTTTCAGGCACATCTGTGGCCCTGGCAGCACAGAGACTTACACAGCCCTGCAGGGACAGGGCTGCCTCACTGTGCCTCCAGGGCTCCAGAAATGCTTGTGGCACAAAACAAAGGGGCCTGTGCTCCCCTGGGCTGCCACTAGCAGGCAGCACCATAGCCGGTGTCACTTGGAGACGGAATCCCAACAGTGTTGGGGTTCTGGGAGAAGAGATGGGAAGAGACCACAGACTCCACAGGGTAGCTCCAAAATGTTCTGATTGGCTGACCGAGGTCCTTTCAGCTTTTTCCTGTCCCTGCCTTGCCCTAGGACCACGCATCCTGTATAGTTTACTTATATTAAAAACATTTTAGCATCTAGGAAAGCAGGTGAGGGCAAAGGGAAGGGGAGGGGCTTCTGGGATGATATAGAGATGAACAGAGGTGATGAGTAGGAAGCTCCAATTGAAACTTGGAAGGCTGTGTCTAGAAAATGCAAAGGCAGAACTGACATTGTACAACTGGACACTTACTCAACTATCCTGTTTTTGTTTAGCATTAAAAAACCCTCCAACCTACCCAGTTGCCTAAGTTGCTTTAAGAAATCTAAAACGATCTGTCTTTCCAAAGACAACTCAGTCCCCCTCTGCTCCTGGGAACTGAAGGTAAAAATAATCACCAGCTCTAGGGCCTGAAAGCCACCTTGAAGGGGAGGAGGAAGGCCTGGGGGAGGGGCAGTGCCAGCCTCCGCAAGGTGAGGTGGGCAGAAATTAACATCCCACGCTGCCCACTGCGGAAGTGTCATTTAACCCAGTTAAAAAAAGCTATTCCCAAACAGGCTTCTCCTGACGGCCTCGGAGCTGATGTGCAAGCAGCCAAATGTGTGTATTTGTGGAGTTGTAAGTAGGTCAGATATTTCTGTCGCTAATTATTACTTGGGAAAAAATATGTCGTGAGTTTGCCGCAGGGAGAGAGTATCGGAAGCAGCATTGATCTTCGGAACCTGCGGCTAGACTTATCCTTACAGGGCTGGTATCCCAAGGATTGCCAGAACGGGAAACCATGTCCTAATCCAGGTCTACACAGGGCAGTCGTGAGAACTCCAGCAGGAAGTGGAAGGGCTCTAGCCCCTGATTTTAACTTCCCTCTCTTGGGCTTCTGTTTTCTCACTGGGTTGGATTTTATCTTCAGCAAAAAGGTTCTGATTCCACTAACTCCTCAGTGGAAGGTGATTTTCTGGGGACCTGGGATTTCCCTTCTGTTTTAGGGATAGAGGTCATTTCCTATTCTGGGAGGTATAGGCAAGAAATTTGTTGAGAACTACTATTATCAGAATTTTCTGGCATTGTTTATTAGGTGGGACATTTTGCTGCAGCTAGATCAGACCCACATGCCTAAATATTTGCTGAGTGTTAAATATGTGTTGGCCATTGTGGGAGGCATGGTGGGCAGGTTAACGCACGTGACTCTGCTTACTTGTTTGTGTATTTAGGACGGTGGCCTCTTACTGAGTTTCAGAGAGTGACATGGTTTGTTCAAGATGACACAGATGAGGAGTAGCAGAGTTGCACTTAAACCCAGCCTGACTCCAAGCCAGTACTGTTCTTTCTCGCTCTCTCCCACGCCAGCCCCCACAGCTGTACTCCGTGAGCTGTAAAAGGACAAAGGTGCCCCTCCCTCCTTTCCATATGCAAAGTCTGGATACCAGGGCAAGACACTGCTCTAATTAATTTTATTTTACAGGCTCTGAGACTTGTCAATGCTTTATGCAAAGTTATGCAGAATATGCAAATCAGGAGTGGCTCCGGTTGTGTTGTAAGCAGTAGGGCACCTGTGATTTTCTGATCTGAACAGTACTGCCTGCAAAGCCTGCTGGTGGCCTGGGCAGGGAACTAGTGTTGGGCTCATCTCTACAATGTCACACCTCTTAAGAGTCCTAAGAGTTATGTCCAGGAACTGGAAGATAAGTGTCCCTGCCATATGGAGAGGACTAGCCCCCAAGACCTCAGCAGTGATGAATTTATTTGAATTTAAGTTTTTTGCTTTTGTCTTTAAAGCAGGTGGGCCTCAGTTTTCTTACCTTCATGATGGGTGAGTTGGTCTCAATGAGCTTTAAGATTCTGTGATGATTCCAAGTGTTCAGATTCCTATATGCAGGCTTCTGGAAAGTACTATCCTCTCCTTTTTGCTTTAATACTTTCTTACACTGCCCTCTTCCCCCTGCCCAACATCCAACCCCCCACTT
This sequence comes from Perodicticus potto, assembly GCA_963574655.1. Taxonomy (NCBI): domain Eukaryota; kingdom Metazoa; phylum Chordata; class Mammalia; order Primates; family Lorisidae; genus Perodicticus; species Perodicticus potto. Next base: position 24,322 of record CAUYRH010147060.1, on the reverse strand, counting down.
CCGTGTGTGTGCTCACGGGCAGGTGGTGGGTATCTGGCCTTCCGGGAACTGCCTAGCCCCTTCCTGCCTCCTGTGCTTTGCACATGCTGTTGCCGCTCCCTGGAATGCCCTCCTCTTCCCCAGATGTCTAACTTCCACTTGTCCTTCAAGGGTCAGTTCAGATGGAGCCACTCCTGCACCCTTCCCCCCGGCTTTCTTGACAGCACTTTCCCAGCAGGTTCCTATGTACCCTCTCCAGGAGGTGTTGAGCTCACTGGGAATAGGGACCCTCTGGTCTTCTCTGTACGCCCCTCCCATGCACATGGTGCGGGATTGTTGCCAATCACCTGTCCTCAATCAACCTTTGAGGAATTAACAAATACAAGAGTAGATGTTCCTACCTATTTTAGTTCAGAATTTTCCAAAGGAAGCAGTTGCATTAAACTTTCCCCACCCCCCAGTTTGTGACTTTAGACTAAAAATAGGTAGAGGGACACCAGGCTCCTCCAACTCCCTAATATGAATTTTAATTTTTAATAACTTGAGAAATCAGTGAACGATACCTATGGGAAAATGATGAGGAATCAGCCACATAAATTAATGGAAAGTATGTGTTCACATTATCTAACTGTATTAAGTGTGAATAATAATTAATTATAGATTCTGCATGCGGGCTTGTCTTAGAGCATTCTTTAACCCAATGTGAAGGAATTTAAAAAGTCATTCCTCATCCCCTCATGCTCCACCCCAGGCTATAACATAAAAAGCAATAGGCAACGAATTTTCCATAATTTATCATCTTAGAGAAAAAATAACTCTTATTAGGAGCATAATAACTTGGAAAAAGAAGCTGTGCTCAAATGTGGTTGTTAATGCTGTTGTAATTATCTGACCCACTACTCCCCTTTCCCCTGCATTTCTTCATTTCTTCATTCATTCACTGTGTATTCTGTGATGTACGGAGAGGTGATACAGCAAGTGAACATGAGCATAAACTCTAGAGCCAGATTGTCCCAGTTCAAATCCAAGCTCATCTACTTTTCAGCTGTGTGGTGTTAGGCAAGTTGCTTAACCTCTCTGTTGCCCCAGTTTCCCCATCTATAAAATGGAAAGAATAATATTACCTATCTCATAGGACTGGTGTGGGAGGTAGATAAGCCAGCACATCTGAAGTGCTCAGCCCAGTGCCTACGCTAACTCTAGTTGTGGGCCTGGTGTTGTGCTGGGTGCTATTTAAAATGGACAGAGTTTCTGTGCCCTTGGAGAGTTTGCTCGAAGGAATTGGTGAGGGAAATAGATCATAAATAAGCAAGCACATCTTAAATTACAAATTGTGTGTGTTACATATGGAAGTGAGTATCATGCTACCATAGGGAATAATGTGAACACCTTACGTGGGGGTGGGTAGGGCCAGCTTCTCCGGGGAAGGGACATTTAGGTGAAGGTCTGAAGGGTAAGAAGGAGCTAGCTGAGTGAGGAGTTAGGGCCAGAAGGTCCCAGGACGCACCTCATGTCCTATACTCTCTACCTGGGGTACCCTTCCTCATTTCAATCCTCTATTTATTTATTTATTTTGGAGACAGAGTCTCACTTTGCTGTCCCTGGTAGAGTGCTGTGGCATCACAGCTCATAGCAACTGCAAACTCTTGGGCTTAGGTGATTCTCTTGCCTCAGCCTCCCGAGCAGCTGGGACTACAGGTGCCCACAATGCCTGGGTTGCAGTTGTCGTTGTTGTTTTAGCTGGCCCATGCCGGGTTCGAACATGCCACCTTAGATGTATGTGGCTAGTGCCGTAACCACTGCGCTACAGGCGCTGAGCCCATTTCAATCTTTTAAAGCATGGACCTATTGTATAAGATGCTAAGACACACCGCAGAGCCATCAGGATAAAAACAATGTGATTCAGGACATACAAAAGTCAACAGACAGTGGTTCAAAATGAGGCTTGTGTGTGTTTGGGGACATGATAATAGTTTATGGTAGAGAAGGTGCCACAAAGCAAAGGGGAAAGGACAGATCCCTGAGTGACACTGGCCCACTGCTAGGAGAAAAGGCAGCTGGAGTCTGCCTGGCCTCACACAATCTAGACGGATTAAAGAGATGAAGTTAAAACTCCAAAGGGAATAGGAGAAAACTGGGGATGACAGATAATGGGTAGGAAAGAGCTTCCTAATTAAGACCGAAAAGGCACAGACAATGAGGGAAAAAATTGCTATATTTGGTGACATCAAGATTAAGGATTTCTGGCCCATCAACCCATGAATGGGTCAACAAATCGTGGTATATGTATACCATGGAATACTATTCAGCCATAAAAAAGACAGGGACTTTACATCTTTTACGTCTACCTGGATGGAGTTGGAACACATTTTTCTTAGTAAAGTATCATAAGAGTGGAAAAATAAATATCCAATGTGCTCAATACTAATATGAAACCAATATATAAACAATTGCATGCTCATATTAACAATAAACACAACTTTAGTCTAGTACTGGGTTGGGGGTGGTGTGAGGGGACGGGGGAGCGGGAAGGATGATTGGCAGGAGGAGGGAGGGCATTTGGGGGGCTCTCCCCTACGGGGCACAATTCAAGGGTATGTACCCCCTCCCGGGTGAGGGGTTCTTTTACAAATGGAACTTTATTTTGGAAGTGAGGACAGTGTAATCTAAAAATTTGTACCCTTATATTAATTTGAAAGAAAAAAGTAAATGAAATACATGAATTAACTGTCAAAAAAAGAGATTAAGGAGTTCTGTTCAGCAGAAGAAAGCACAGACATGAAGTAGGCAAGCACGAGTCAAGCTGGGAGAAGACGTACTGTGCCTGACACAGAAAGGGATTACTAGCTATAATACACAAAGAACACCTTCAAATCCTAGGAAGAAACCCCTAGGTAACTCAATACAAGTGGTCAAAGCATCTGACTAGGGGGTTAACAGAGGGAGAAGAAGATCAAACGGCCAACAAGAACGTGAGGAGAGGCTCAGACGTGCTCAAAATCCAGGACATAAAATTAAAGCAACACCTAGAAACCTCCTTCTAAACCTCAGAACGGCAGTGGTTCAAGAGAAGGGAACTCCTGCGTGGGCCCTGCAGGTGGGAGCTGAGGACAATGCACAAGGCCAGCTGGACTCAAAGCCAGTCAGTCCTCCAGTGCCAAGCCTTGTGCCCTGGCCTAGGACTTGGTGTGCCTGGAGGGAGTGATAATGTGATACTAGATAGTATGTGTATATATCTGTAGGTTTTCCTCAATGGCTCGTGGCTCATAACTCCCGCAGCCCTTGTTACGGTGAGCAAAGTTTTCCTCTCTGCCCTTCTCCTGCCCTCTGTTCATGTGCCCAAGGCAGAACTCTAATCTGACAGTGAGTGGGTCACAAGACCCTCATTTCAGACCTGGTCCTACCCTATGCCCTGGAGGAAAGAATCCTGCAGAGAGAGTCTGAACAGACAGGCCTTGCTGGGTTTACATCATGCCCTTTTTGTCCAATCATGTTTCTACGCAGTTTCCCTCACACCTGTCAATGGCGTCTCCGTAAAAGGCCCGGGAGGATGGTGTTCAGGATAGCCGGACACGGGGAGGTCCCTGCAGGGCGGCATGCCTGGGGAGGGCATGGAAGCCCCACACCCTTCCCCATACCTCACCCTGCACATCTCTTCCCTTGTATCTTTTGTAATATCCTTCATAATGAGCAGGTAACCATAAGTGTTCCCCGACTTCTGTGAGCTGCTCCAGCTAATTAATCGAACCCAAATAGAGAGCCCAACTTACAGTCGGTTGGTCGGAATCTCTGGAGGCCCGGACTTGAGTGTCGGAAGAGGGACAGCCTCAGTCTTGGTGGACTGAGACCTCAGCTTCTGGGATCTGACGCTATCTCCCGGAAGATGGGGTCAGAATTTAATTGAATTTGAGGATACGTAGCTGGTATCTGCTGCAAAATTGATTGTTTCTTTGTTGGTAGAGAGAAATCCTCCACATTTAGTCACAACAGTCTTTTGTGTTGGCTGGGCATGGTGGCTCACACCTGTAATCCCCGCACTTTGGGAAGCCACGGCAAGGGAATTTGAGACCAGCCTGGAAAACATTTGAGACCAGCCTCTTATCTCTGCAAAAATTTAAAACTTAGCTGGTCATGGTGATGTGTGCTTATAGTCCCAGCTACTCAGGAGGCTGAGGTGGGAGGATCATTTGAACGCAGGCGTTGGAGATTACAGTGAACTATAATCAGGCCATTGCACTCCAGCCTAGGCACTAAAATGAGACCTTTTTCTCTCTAAAAAAAAAAAAAAAGGTCTTCTGTCTCTGTTTATTGTTATAATTGTTCTGAACACGTTCCAAATCCTCTTCTAATCAACACAAATCACCACTTGCCAGCCACGTGATGGGTCTGCAGGGCACTTGGCAGAGGCACTTTTTCCAGTTTTCATAGAGGTACCTTTTAGAATAAAGGGCCCTAGAATGGTTAAAGAAAATGCAATATTTACCCATGATCCAGCAAGATGTCTTCTGATGTCTATCTTAGAGATGTCTCACAGAGGACAAAAGAAAACCCCATGGGACCACTGGAGCAGTGTAGTTTGGAGCCAGGGACTTCGAGGCCACCTGGGTGAGAAAAGTGAGAAAAATGTGGCTACACACCACGTGACATGGTGCCCGGTTATGAGCAACTGTTGGTTACAGGCCACTGAACATACCTTGGTGCTGAGTGAGAAAAAGAACCAGACTGGAGAGCTACAGTCTAGAATTAGTCACGTTATTTAAAAACATACATACCCAGAAGGAGTATAAGGATTCATGCTTATTTAGAACATATATCAAATGCGTCAGCCAGGATACCTACAGGGGAAGGGAATGGGAGTGGGAATCAGAGATGAAGGAGGAAAAAAAATTACAATACAAAACCCCCCAAAGCCTAGGAAAAGAGGCTTACGTAGTTCAGCAGTGAATGTGCTGGGAACAAGGACCTTTGCTCTCCTCACCTGAGTCTAATAACAAGGGAAAAACAACAAATGCAGAAATCCCGCCTGTCCCTTGAGGCTCACAGCTTTCCCCCAGGGGGCGAGTACCATTTCTCTTCCACTCTCAATGTCCCTGGCTCGTACAGCCCTTTGCCTGGGGAACACCGAACCACATGAAGACAGAAAATCCTGTGTTTTGCACCTTCCTACCGGTTGCAACAGCAGGCCCTACTAAGAGCTTGCTGGCCCTACTAAGAGCTTTCAGGCCCTGCTAAGAGGTTGCTGGACTGATTTTCTATGCCCTTATGCATCAAAGCAGCATGACACCACCATACTTTGATAAGAATGTCTAGTATGTCAACAATAGAAAGGGAAGGGTGACTGATAGCCCCGAGAATCAAGATTTTAGGATTCTGGTCTCTTTTCTGTCACCAATCTGATGGGTGACGACAAGCAAATGACTTTTCCTGTCTGGGACTCCATTCCCTAGTGCCAGCTCCTCAGTGGTAGAGACTGAATAGTTTCCCCCAAATCACTTCCCTTTTCCTCCTGGACTTACAGTTGGTTTGTATGTCCCCAAGCCATCATGCCATCGGGTTCTGGCCAGTAGAATGTGGCTGTAAGTGACATATTCCACTCCCGGGCCTGATCTGGGAAAACCTGCTCAAGTGATTCTCCGTGTTCTTACATCCTCTGCTGACTAGAGGCAGAGGATCTACAGAGCCCTAAGTTGGAAGGAACCTGGATCCCTGTGTCACCACTTGGAGGACAGCCACCCAGGAGAGCTTTGTAACCAGAAACACCCTGGTGGATGGTTGCAGGAGCAAACTAAAGTTTCATGGTGTTTTGTTGGTTATACCAAGTGATCTCCTGACTAATCCATTTCCTTTTGGTCCATGCGAGACGCTATCAGAAAATTTCTTAAATTCGTATAATGCTTCTCCACTTTTCACGATTGATATTTTGTGACTCAGCTCTTTTATTCTAATCAAAAGTATTTGAATAGCCTGAAATAGCCTGAATGTCTATCTGAAAAGAGTCAGTTTCCGTGCTGGGGTCCCTCTGCACCTACCCCCTATATTTCATCTGCTATCTTGGAACCAAAGGGAAAAAGCAAGACCAATGGTGTTTCTTTCTCAAAAATGCTTTCATGAGATGTTGGGCGCGGTGGCTCACGCCTGTAACCCTAGCACTCTGGGAGGCCAAGGCAGGTGGATTGCTTGAACTTAGGAGTTTAACACCAGCCTGAGCAAGAGCGGGAGACCCCATTTCTACTAAAAATAGAAAAAGTAGCTTGGCATTGTCCTGGGAGCCTGTAGTCCCAGCTACTTGGAAAGCTGAGACAGGAGGATTGCTTGAACCCAGGAGTTTGAGGTTGCCATGAGCTATGATGCCATGGCACTCTACCTAGGATGACAGAGTGAGGCTCTGTCTCAAAATATGTACATATATATATGTGTGTGTATATATAAATGCTTTCTTGGTCCCCTGTCTCTCTCAGGATGAAGACAAAGAGCCCATGCTGACAACGCCCTACAAAATCTGGCTCCTGTTTGTTTCTTCTATCTCCTCTGCCCCCTTAAGTCTGTGGTTCAGCCGAGAAAAGCTGTTCCTCTCACATGCCAGCCTCAGTTGGTACACGTGCTGTTCTCTCGGCCCAGCATGGTCTCCCATCCTCTCTTTCTCATCTTGGTGGGCTCGGCTTACAGCTCACGTTTCCTTAGGGGTCCCGGGCACTCTGACCACCGCTCCAGTCTACATTCTTCCCCACTGCTGTGCTCACTTTTCGCAGCAGTCATCGCAGCTGTGACTCCTTCTTCCATCGGTGTCTTGCCCACTGAACTGTCAGTGTCAAGGCCCAAGGGAGGGAAGGCCCAAGTCTGTCTTGCTTCTTGCCGGATCCCCGGCACCTGGAACACGCCCTGGCTCATTGGCAGTGCTCATAAAACAGTCACGTGTCATTTATCAGTGGGGATATGTTCTGAAAAATGCATCCTTAGGCAATTTCCCTGTTGTGGAAACAGGGTGCACTTGCAGAAACCCAGATGGTGTAGCCTACTACATACCTGGGCTAGATGTTGGAGCCTATGGCTCCAGGCTACGAGCCAGCATAGTGTGTGACTGGGCTGAATTCGGTAGCGACTCTAATACAATGGTAAGTATTTGTGTATCTAAATATAGCAAAGGTGACCAGGTACAGGGGTCCATGCCTCGAATCCTAGCACTCTGGGAGGCCAAGGCTGGAGGATCACTCGAACTCAGGAGTTGGAGACCAGCCTGAGCAAAAGTGAGACCCCATCTCTACTAAAAACAGAAAAATTATTGGGGGGTTTTGGCAGGCATCCTCCCAGCTACTCGGGAGGCTGAGGCAGGAGGATCATTTGAGCCCAGGAGTTTGAGGTTGCTATGAGCTAGGTGGAGACCATGGCACTCTAGCCTGGACAGCAGAGCGATTCTGTCTCAAAAAAAAAAAAAAGATTAAAAAATAAATATAGAAAAGGCACAGTGAAAATGTGGCATTAAAATCTTATGGAGCCACTATTGGACATGTGGTTCGTTGTGGACCAAACCATCGTGATGTGATGCATGACTGGAGTTGTTGAGCAGATGAATCAATAAGTGAGCAAATTGCAAGAAAACAAGTGGGTTTGTATCCTTGTTTGTGTGTGAGGGGGGAGCCATACCTTGTGTGATTCTAGGGGAACAAAAGGGTTTTTTTAGAAGATAGCTTTTCTCTCAAAGGAACAGAAAGGTCATTTTTGGTGAATTTGGTTCCTATGGGTTAGACTCAGGTCTATGAATCCACAAAGCCAAGGCTCCCTGTGCACAGAGAAAGATCCCATACTGGGCACTAGCGTGGGCCACGGAATTCTAGATCTCAATCTGAAGCTGAGACTTGTTAAGAACACAAAAATGAAGCCTAAGGTTCCAGACAAGAGAGTATGGTGAGCACTGGTGACACCGACAGGCCAGGAGGAGGCTCCCTCACCGCTGCTGTGTGCACGCTTTCAGAGGCCCAGATTCATCTCCATGGTAATTATTTTCTCTGTAAGTTCCCTCAAAGCAGCCTTTTGTGTCTCTTGATGGCCACACACGATGACCTTTTTAGGTCTGCTAGAAAAAAGACAGAACGCTCCAACAACACAGGGTTCTCACGCCCACGCTCTCTGGCTAATTACAACTTGTATCGTCGAGAGACCCATTTCTGAGGATTAATAAAATGAGATACCAAACAGTTGATTTAAGTAACGAATAATGTCCGGGTACGCATCACCAAAGGATCTGTTCTCTCAGCCCAGCACGATCGTTAAAGCCCAGGCGGGGCGATCCCAGGACCCCAGCACGGTAAGGACTGAGCCTTCATGATGCTGCTGCAGAATCTCAGTGTGACCAGAGCTGCTCCGCCAACCAGCTGTGGCCTCAGCCTGAGGCCTGGCAGTTTACCGATTTCATCCTTTTTCACCTCTAGTAAGGAAACCTGTGGCCCTTGACCTGCCATTGCTGCCATGTTAATGATCGGTATGACTATTACCTTCTTCCAATGGCACAGAATTTAGAATTTTTTCCCAATGCATTTGCTTGGTTTTTCCACTCTTTTCTCTTTCCAATTTGTCCTTTTCCGCTCATCTAAGATTCCAGCTGGGTCACTATCTTGGAGAGTGGGGGTGAGATATCGTGAGTCTCTCTCCTTCCAGGGGACCCTGTACTGATCCAGTCCACACAGAGAGTGGGCCCAGCCAAGCCAGCAAAGGTCAGAGGCTGCTGCCCGGAAAGGTCTTATTCAAAGGCAGGGAGGTGGCGGCCAGGAGGGAGCAGCACAGTGTCACAGGAGGGTAGGGCCGGGTGTGGGCTCACAGCGGATGCCGCCTTCTCCTGGGCTCCACACTGCATGCCAGTCACCCCAGGGCAGGAAGAGGTGGCCAGGCCCCCTCTTGAGTGATCTGGACTCTGAGCTTTGCAAAGGCCCTCATGGCAGGATCGCTGCACACCTCACCGGGGATTGGTCTTCTCGGCTCCGTTCCTCCAGCTGTCTCAGCTGGACCATTCCAGAGTGATTTCCTGGCGAAGCCCGTCTGTTGTTGTTCCTGTTCTTTTGTGTTCACCCAGCCTTCCTTCCCAGCCCCTCATCCCATTTATTTATTTATTTTTTAAGAGACAGAGTCTCACCCTGTCATCCAAACTGGAGTATGGCAGGGAGGTCACAGCTCCCTTCAACCTCCAACTCCTGGGCTCAAGCCATCCTCCTGCCTCAGCCTCCTGAGTAGCTGTGACTATTGGTACCTGCCACGACCTCTTACTAATTTTTACTTATTATTATTATTTTTTAAGAGATGGAATTTGGCTGTGTTGCCCAAGGCTGGTCTGAAACTCCCGGCCTCAAGTAATCCACCTTGGCCTCCAGGTGTGAGCCACCATGCCCACCCTAACTCCTTGTTTCTGGGGACTGCCCCTTCCTCATTTTATGTGGTTCAGGCAGGGCATTCCCAAACATTTTGGATTTAACTGGTCTCAGGCACAGCTTGAACACTGAGATTTTTAAGTATATCCCAGGTGATTCTCAAATGTAGCCAAGTTCAAAAACTATTCCTTCTTCCCTTGCCCCAGGGAGGGGCATAGAAGCCAAAGTGGCCAATCAGAGTCCTTCCCTGGGGTTTTGATGTAGATATAAGATGGTCTCTCTTTATTTCCTTGTGTGTGTGTGTTTGAGACAGAGTCTCCAACCCTTGCCCAGGCTAGAGTGCAGTGGCGTCATCATAGCTCACCGCAACCTGCCTCAGTCTCCCAAGTAGGGTCTCACTATGTTGCCCAGGCTGTTCCCAAACTCCTGGCCTCAAGTGATCATACTGCCTGGGCCTCTCAAAGTGCTGGGATTATAGGTATGAGCCACTGTGCCTGGCCTGGTCTTCCTTTAAGGCTACTCATGGGAACGGTGTCAGCCTGCTGCCCTCAGCCCCCCGTCCAGCCCCTGTAAAGCCGTTCAGGATCACGTGGGGCCCCTGGATCATGGTGCTGCTTACTGGACATGGGTCTTTGTGTACGGTATTTCTTCCTCTTAGATGAGCTTCTTTCTCATGAAGTCCTCTTAAGGTCAAAGCCTTACCAAGCATTGCTTATTCAGGGAGACTGACCCTGCCCCCCCCCACCAGGGGCAGTGTGGTGCTGCTCCCCTAGATAGCCACTGTGTGACCCTCTACTGGGAGCTCGTCACCGCCTTGCAGTGGTCTGTCTACACGCCCGGGTTCCTCCAAGGCAGGGTCTGTGCCTCGTTCCAGCACATCCTCCTGTGTTTAGCTCACAGCTGGGCACAGGGTGGACATCTGATAAATCTTTGTTTGGTGAGTCATTTTAGCTCCCAGGAGCATGGGGGAGTTACCTAGTGACAGAGAAGGGCCTCAGGGCTCCCAAGAGGCAGGGAGAAGATGGGACAAGGTAAAGAGAGTGTCACAAAACCTTGGCGGGGAGTGGGCTAGAGAGGGAGGCGGAGAGAGAAAGAATAATGTTGTCCCTCTCAATTCAACTCTTCTGTCTGTCCTTCACCTGATGGACGTTTTCTTTCTTTTTTTTTTTTTTTGAGACAGTCTCACTATGTCACCCTCGGTAGAGTGCCATGGCGTCACAGCTCACAGCAAACTCCAACTCTTGGGCTTAAGTGATTCTCTTGCCTCAGCCTCCCATGTAGCTGGCCCACCACAATGTTGTTTTTTAGCTGGCCCAGGCTGGGTTCAAACCTGCCACCTTCGGTGTATGTGGCTGGTGCCATAACCACTGTGCTACAGGCACCAAGCCCTGACAGATGTTTTCTGAGCTCCTCCTCTGGGCCCTATAGGGGAAGTTTCCCAGAGATGAATTAAAGAGTAGATGATTAAAACAAAACTACCAGTCACATGGCCTTTTAAATAGTATTGTGTTTGCAAAGCAGATCTTTCTGTGTAAATCTCTATTATTCCCCCTAAGGGGACAGCCATTGCCCATTGGTAAGCAGCATCACCACTGCCTTCAGAAATGGGGTACGCAGGCAGCCATCTGACACCTTGCAGGTCTCTCTTGACAACACTTGCTACTTTTCTCCCTGGGAATATTCCCAAGTGTGCAGCCATTAAATTGTAGACACTCCGACATCACCTCTTGATTTTTCTCTCTATGATCCAAAACCAATGAGGTCCCTTTGTCTGTGGCCTAAGGGGAAATCAGAAAAACCATGAAAAATTACATTTTATAAACGTGGCACTTTATAAAACTACATTTTATAGAGCTACCGAAAAAAGGGAATTGATGAACAGGAACACACAAAGGGAGCCGTTTCAGTTAAGATTATAAATCCAATTCAAACTCACTTAAATAAGTAAGGTAATTTATTGACTAACTGTGTCAGAAATGTGTTTGGCTACACAGATAAGGCAAATTCTGACTAAGGTTGGTATAAGTAAAGGTTTTATTTGTCTCCCATGATGTTCAGAGGTGGGCAGTCCGGGGCAGGAGTGAGAATGGGACAATGTTTGCTTTCTTTCTGCCCCATGACCCCAGGGTGATGCCTGGTGGTTGATGGCTGGAAATTCCCTGCCCTTACTCACAGGGAGAAAAAAACAGAAATGGGAAAATAGAAGGACGTGCCACCAGCACGGTTCTGATTATATTTCTCTAGCAGTTATCTCTCTGTGTGACAAATCATCCCCAGACATAGCGACTGAAAACAACCAACACATATTCTAGCTTGTGAGCCTGTGGGGCAGCTTGGGTGGTCTGTGCATCTGAGCCAGGCATGGCTGATCTTGGCTGGGCTCAGTCATGTGTCTGCGGTCAGCTGGTGGGTCTGTTGGGACTGGCTGGTATCTCATGGGTCTGGCACTGGGGGCTGTCAGCCTGGGTGGGGGCATCTCCTGTCTCCCTCTCTCCGGCAGGCTAGCGCCAGCTTGTTCACATGGTAGCTACACACAGTTCCAAGAGATGGACTAGAAACACACAAGGACTCTGGAGGCCTAGGTGCAGGCCTAGTACAACGTCATTCCCTCCACTTTCCATTGCCCCAAAGTCACGAGGTCAGCTCAGATTAATAATGGAGAAATAGGCCTCACGTCTCGCTGGGAGGAGCAGCAAAGGCCAGGCACACGGAGAGTGGATGGCCGGGGCAGTGGTGTGAGGTGGTCCTGAGACAGTCAATCTGCTGTGGTCTCCTCGACTGGTCTGGCTCACAGGGCCACCCTTTGCTTCATCAGGGCTTAGAAAACTGATCTTTGAGCAGTTTCAGCCTTTGTAAGAGAAACTGGCCAGAGCAGAGACTAGAAATACAGGCTGAGGCGGCCGGCCACCACACTCACCTCCTTGTGAGATGCGGGTGGAAATGGCTGACAGCAGGGCTCAGGATGTCATCTGGGTGTTTCTCTCCACCACGGGGCTCTGCTCAGCTCTGAGCTGGGAAAGTGGCAGGTAAGGAAGTGTGGGTGGCCCAAGATCCGTATCTTCCCAGTTCAGCAAATCCCGTGGGAAGAGAATGTTTCTTTCTCGAATTCCCTTGGTTGATCCCAGGGAATGGGAATCCTTGGTTGATCCCTCTGGCTACTTTTGCTTGGGTCAGGTACCCATGCCCTAAACATATCTCTGTATGGGAGGGCAATGGGTGTCCTTACTGACCGCTTGGGCCTTCTGCTGTTCCCTCTGGCTCTTGGAGGGGCAGGCAGAGGTGGGAATGGTGACGGCCACTCTATCCGGGCTGCATAGACAGTTGGGAACCAGAGCAAGTGGGAGGATGATCTGCTGGGCACACCGAGCCCAGAGCCCTCAGTCTACTGCAGTGGCTGAGCAGATGGGTGGGTGGGAGGGGCATGGCCCACGATGTCCCACGTTGTCCCACGTGCTCTGTTGTGAGCAGCGTTGTGATGGAAATCTTGTGTCCTGGGGAGGAGCTGGAGAGCCCTCTTGGAGGTTCTAAATCCCCCCTGTTTGAGGCACCCTTACCCTTTTGTCTTCAGAACCACAGAAGCACTTCAAGGCAGAAGTGAAAAACCCTGAAAGGAGAGCTGGGACGCCATTCAACTGGGGGAGGGTCTGAGCACCCTATGACTGTGAGTGGAGCCCGGGCCTGATGTGCGCATGGCCGAAGGCCGCGGAGCTGAGGGCTCTGTACAGAGAATCAGACAGGCCTGCGAACTCCAGTCAGCATGCTCCTCTGAGGGCCACGTCTCAGGGACATCTAGGGCTGCTCTGCAATAGAGGAAGGTCCCATGATGTAAGTCTCAGAAACGCTGGGTAAAGAAAGTTCACTTATTCCCTCATCCAACCCATATTCATTGAATATTCATTATGTACCTGTGTTCTAAATGCAGCAGGCACATCGGGGAACAAAACAAACAAAACTCCCTGCTTGGGATTTAAACAGGGTTGTCCCAAAAAATTGCCCATAAAATTTCCATACATGGGGAAAATGGGAGATTGTAGCGAAATGTACCTTTATTGATAAAATATTCATTACAGAATTTTACAAAGAGCTGGCCAACATGTAGAGAATATTTTGTGAATATTTTGTAAAATTTTGTAATGAATATTTTATAAATAAAGGGACATTTAACTATAATTTCCCTACATATGGCGACTTCAGGGGCAACTTTTGGGACACCCGGTAGTTAGCAAGAAGGCTGAAGAGTTTTCTCGTCCTGATAGCACTTCTCAGAACCTTTAAGACACTAATGGGCGTCGCCCAAAGTGGGTCAGGCATGCCTTGTTTTCTAGTATTTTCAGACCCCGGGAACTCCGGTTTTGAGGGACGCTTATGGAACTGACATTATAAGATAGACTTGGAGAAACACTTGATCTCCTCTTGTGTGTATGGGGAAACTGAGGCTCTATTCAAGGTCACCAGGCAGAGCTGCTGCTGGAGCCAAGGTCTCCCAACTCATTGCACAGAGCTCACACGCTTTCTCCTTGATCTCGTGTTCTCCCTCCCTCCCTTCCCTCACCTATTTTTTCTTTCTTCTTTCTTTAAGGCCAGACCTGGTTTTAGAACCCTAGGCTGTGGGTGGCGGTAATGGATAGAGATGCTTGAGATAAAGAGCTGGGAGCTCCCATGTTCTCCACGGGTCGCCCAGGCTGGCGTCTTGCCGGGGACGTCACACCCTTGACCACAGGGGTCACGTTCCATGACCTCTCCCCAAGTCTGGCTTGTCCTTGCCCAGCTACGCCTGTCTCTTGGGAAAAGAGAAAAATTGGAACATGGGAAAGAAGTGACACTGTTAGGCGGAAAGGCACTTTATAAACGTACAGCCAATGTGTCTGTCCTGGGGAGGTTGTCTGCTTTCTTGATTAGACCTACCCTCTGTGGACATCCTTGGCTGCTCTGATGTCCTCTTGTCTGACCTTGAAGTATGGGGACTATATTTGCTGTCTGGATTCTGCAAAGAGCTTGCAATACCTTGGGGTGTTGCTAATACAGTGACCAGGCCAGTGGGCAAGGGGTTAAAGCACAGAGCAGGAGCCTGAGGTATAAGGAAGCAAAATCATCCATATGATGTTGGCAGTTAGTGGAGTTGAACTTGAACTCAGGTCTCACCGTTCCCCACAAAACACCCACACTCTTAACTAAGAAGTGAATTGTCATTATGAGACTAAAAGCTCTCTACTTGTGAAGTAGGGACATGGATTCCAGTTCTGGAGGTTTAGAGGACCAAATGGAATACTCTTTGTCAGAGAGTGTTGACAGCAGTAAAATAAGGAGGGACAGTGTCACCTGTCAGTCTCCCCTATTTTAGGTGCTTTCAAACATTATTGCAATAATAAGCCTCACATTTTGCTGATAAGGAAACTGACACTCAGTGAGGTGAAATCTGTCACCCACGGTCACTTGCCTGGCAAATGACCCTGGCCAGAGTCAGACTGAGACCTTAGTTTGTCGGAATGAAAGGTTGGATTCTTTCTGCTGCCCCCCATGGCCTGTCACACAGTACAGGATTATAAAGTCGTGAGCGATTCTTGAAAATAATTTATGAATTGGTCATTCAAGAGCATAGGCTGTCTTATCAGCCTAAAATGGGCGTTCCTGACCTCTATGACAGCCTGGCACCCTTCCCTTTCTGCAATTTTCCACTTCTCCTTTGCCTCTTGCTCTTGCTTCCTGAAAACACAGAAACCTTATAATGAATAATAACAACCAGCTTCATAAACACAACCCTTTCCACTGGCTTCTTTCTTTAATAGTGTAGCTTTGATTTCAAGACATTTCAACAACCCCCAAATGATCTTAACATTTTCCCTAAACTGGAAAAATAAAAAAATAAAACGCTCTACTGGGTAGAAAAGGGAAATTGTATGTTCTTTTGTTTACATGAGTGTACAGAAAATCATTATAGATCTCCATGTGGCTTTGGTGATTTTCCATTGTGATATTGAAAGAGAAATGGATAAACTGGAGTTTGCAACCAATCTCTAGGGATTTCTTTTTTATTTGGGTGACCCCTGAAAGGCTTCTGAGCAAATAGCTATTTTTTAAGGAAAAGAGGAAATGCTTTGGGGGAGGCAACCATTAGCAAGAGTTCACCCTGATGCTAACTTATTCTGATGTTTGCTTATTTTTATTTTTATTTAATCTGATGTTTTGATGCAATTGTTGGTATTTTGGTTTTGACCTTAAACTATCATAATTCATCTTGGGCATGCCAAGAGAGGCAATGGATTATTAGTGACCAAGAAGTATCCTCTTTTCTTAAATATGACCCTTGCTCGTTGAATTGATATAGAGCATCTGAGGGAGGGGTAGGTGGCACTGCACCAGTCTTAACTGTCTTTGATCATAATTTATTTCTTTGATGCTTGGAATAGGAACTTTGTTTCCTCTTGGCCAAGATTTCTACCAAGAGGCCTTTGGTAGGTGTGGGGAAGAACTTGGGCCAAGTCTTCATTCATGAATTCTGGAGGCAAAAATATGGAGATTCAGAATGAAGAATTGCTTTTCTAAAGTTCCAAGCTATAGGGGCGGTGCCTGTGGCTCAAAGGAGTAGGGCGCTGGCCTCATATGCCGGAGGTGGCGGGTTCAAACCCAGCCCCGGCCAAAAAAAAAAAAAAGAAATGATAAAATTCCAAGCTATATAAATTCTAGGTGGATTAGATTGAGCACTGGATTGGGAGTCAGTTGAGGCAGTCCTCCCATACACCCTAGAAAGGAGCTTGTTATTATGCCCATTTTAGAGAAGAAGGTAGTGAGATATGGAGAGCTGAATTAACTTATTCAAGTCATGAAGTAGTAGAGTCTTGGGTTCAAGTGCAGCGGCTCTCCCTGCTGAGACTGCAATCTTAATGACCAGCCTAGAGCCTCTCTGGGTCTGCTGTGTGACTCTCCATTCTCTAAGCCCCAGTTTCCTCTTCTCTAAAATAAAGGGACTTGGCTGGGTGATTTCTAGAACACTTTCTGACATTGATCACATATAAAATTTCATGATCTTCCCAAAAGTTCAGCAAGCACCCAGACTTTCATAAGGGATCATGGTCAAATTTGGTCTTCAGAGTCTAAAGAAAGAATTTCATATGGATGGAGACAAACCACATATTTTAAAAGCACATACTTTTCTGTCTGTTCAATCATCACCGTCATTTGATGAGGTAAGTGCTATTTTACAGATGGGGAAACTGAAGTTCAGAGATGGGCTGTGGCTTGTCCCAGGTCCTATAACTGAGAAGTGATGGGTCAAGGAACAGGCTCTAGGTTCCCACAGACTCCTATGCTTCCCCCCATCAATGCTTGGTAATCACCTGTTTATCTGTGTTCAGTCTAGTCCATGACTTCTAAGTGGCAGGGACCACGAGTCTTCTCTGTATCTGTGGGTGCTAGTACAAGGTCTGGCCAAAAGTAGATGGCTAGTAAGCATTGTTGAATGAATGAAGAGATGAATTTTTATAAATGAGCCCAATGTTGCAGAGCTCATTCTATCCACTATGCTAACTGCACAGGGGTCTCAGATGGAAGCAAAAGAGGGTCTCAAAAAGCATCTTCAGCTTGATCCAATTCAGTTCCTGAGCCTAGACGCTTACCCTCCTTCACAAATTCATAATTAAACTCAAATTATCTGAATGTTCTGTGGAAATGCTCCTATTCTTTCTAAAGCAACACCTACAGAACTAGGAAGACCACATTCCTTTCTCCGCTGAAAGAGCAGGAAATGTTGAGTTAGAAAGCTAACTCTTGAGTTTTACTGTCATATTTGTGCTCCTTGGTGTTCAAAAGTTCATATAATAGTATTTAAAAGGGAAAATTAACATTTAATTTTTTAAAGGTAATTAATAATGAGATTGGATCCTTATATTTCAACACTTTGGAAAACAGAAAAGAGGTATTTGGGGGTATCATGTTCCTAAGAAATGTGGCGTTGAATTACAGAGTACTTAAAAAGAAAGAAAAAAAGCAGCAAAGCAAAGCTCCGTCTGGCAAAAGGCTGAGCCAGTTGGAAACTGCCGCTACCGCGGATGACCACAAGAGGGCGTTTCATGGTCATCCGGAAGGCAAAACTCAAGCCGTAGATCCATCTCCGGGTGGCTGCAAATGACCAATGACCAATGAGCAGGTTCTAGAATATCAGCGACCAGCCTGAGTCCAGCATCTCACAGTTTACACTGGACTCTTGTCCTCCTCATGTCATCTGAGCCTGCCAAGGCCAGTTCTTTCTGTGGTGCCCACCCTTGTGGGTATTCATGGTTCTGTCTTTGCTTAGGGGAGTGCAACTGACATCTCCTTGTGTCCTTGCGCGGGTGTGGCTGCGGATGGTAGAGATGCAAACCGCCTGCTGCAGCTGTGCAGCCCCCTAGTGAAGATGCGGCACTCCCACTCTGCCAACTGTACCTCGTTTTTGAAACCCAGGGTCTGCAGCAACCATAGTAAAGGCATTTTCACCAGCCTTGTCATAATCAACCTGTTTTTTCAAAGTAGAGGAAGCAAAGCAATGAATGGACAACCTTGCACCATTCCTCCTGGGAGGACAACCTTGCACCAGTCCTCCTGGGAGGACAACCTTGCACCATTCCTCCTGGGAGGAGGAGGCCTGTGGTGGGCGGGCAGGGAGCATCTGCCTTTTCTCTATGACACTGGTAAGGGCAAGAAGGGAATCTGCTGAGAGCATTAATGGTCACATGGCATAGGTCATCTCTTTTAGGATCTACAACAGCTTAGAAAGGGGGATCTCATTTTATAGATTGGAAAACTGGGGCTAAGAGAAGTTGAGTCGTCTCTGCAAACTAGTATAACGTCTATGGAAAGAAGTGTAGAGATTCCTCAAAGAACTAAAAGTAGTCCTTCCATTTGATCCTGCAATCCCATTATTAGGTATCTACCAAAAAGAAACAAAAACATTTTACCATAAGGACATTTGTGCTTCAATATTTACTTATTTATTTATTTGCACTTTTTGGCCGGGGCTGGGTTTGAACCCACCACCTCTGGCATATGGGGCTGGTGCCCTACTCCTTTGAGCCACAGGTGCCGCCCTGTGCTCAAATATTTATAGCAGCACAGTTCACAATTGCTAAGATGGGGAAATAAACTAAGTGCCCTTCAACACATGAATGGATTAATAAATTGTGGTATATATATATATATATATGGAATACTATTCAGTCATAAAAGATATGGAGTTTTTTATCTTTTGTAACAACTTGGACAGATTTGAAGAACATTCTCCTAAGCAAAGAATAACAAGAATGGAAAAGCAAGCATCACACGTACTCAGTACTAAATTGAAACTAGTAGATTAACAACTACAGCTCACGTAAGAGAAACAATTTCAAGTGGGGAGGAGGAGGAAAGGGGTTGGGGGAGGTCCCACCCCAGGAGTACATTGCACAGGTATATGGCACCCTTCCTGGATGAAAGATACACCTGCAATGTGGACTTTAATGTTACGAAAACAAACTATGTAACCTAACCATATGTCCGCTCATATTAATCTGAAATTTAAAATAAAATAAAATGAAGTTGTCATCTGTTCAATGCCACCCAACTCTTCAAAAACACACAGAATCCGTATTTTCACCCTAGAAGGGCTCGGGTCATCTGTCCAATGCCATCTTGCTCTTCAGAAACACATGGAATCCAGATTTTAACCCAAGAAGGGCTCCAGGCTCCCTCAGCCCCACTCCTGCCTCTACTGAGGCAGAGACAGGCCTGGGGTGATTCTCAGAGAAGTCGTGAAAAGCTGGGCTAGCTGGGGCTCATGCTCTGTGTCAGGAGGGCAAATGACCCGCTCCAGAATTCCAGCAGGCTATGGGGAGGCCCCTCTCTGGTTCAAGTGTTCACGTGTTTCATGAGCTAGTGTGTGAAATCTGTTCTCTTTTCCCCCATTAATGCATCTGTACTTACACTTCTTAGTATAATTACTCTGCAGTAATTAACAAGGGAAAATAACACATCTGGGTCTATACTGTGGCTCCAAACAGATGTACGAGATGCAGAGGCATGTGGAGGTCCTTTCAGTTCTTTGACAAACCCGCACTGAGCACCTACGGTGCACCAGCCTGTTCAAGCTCTGGAGTCAAGCAGGGAGCCAAGGGAGCAAAGCCCCCCCATGAGCAGTGAAGGAGGCGTCTTTGCGGGGAGGAAGGGCAAGTGCCAAGGCCCTGGGGTAGGAGTGAGTTTCTCACATTGGAGAAGGTGAAAGCCAGTGCCACATGGTAGTTCAGGGAGCGAGACAGTCAGAGAAGGGGTGGCTTAAGAGCCTGTGGAGCTCTGGAAGCCACCAGGAAGCAGCTGCTGTTATTGGAAGCACAGTGGGAAGCCTGTGGGGGGCTTTAAGCAGCCTCACAGCAGAATATGATTTTGCATATTTCAGAGGGGTTTGGAGCTGCTCTTCTTATCTGTGTGGAGAATAATTTGTATGGGCATGCAAGAGAGGAGGTGAGGAGAAGAGCTGGGGGCCGTTGCTGTGACAAGTGACTTGGGGCATTGTCTAGGGTTGGGTGGTAGAAATTAAGAGGACGAATTTGGGGCATAGTTTGGTGTTGAAGTTCAGAGGATTCCCTGATGGATTGAAGGTGGAAGTGAGAAGTAGCAATTAAGGGGCCTTAGGTCAAGGTGTGACTGAATTAGAGCTGTTAAGTCGCAGACTTCTGGGAATCTATTCATTTGTTCACTCACTCACTCATTCATTCATTCAGCAAACACTGGCAGCCTGCTCTGTGCTAGACCCTGTGAATTGCATATGTCGTCTCTTTGAAGATCCACAACACCCTGGGAAGGGGGTGTCACTCTCCCCATTTTACAGATGAGAAAGCTGGGGCTCAGAGAAGTTAAGTCATCTACCCAGTGCCAGCCAGATAAGAGCAGTGAGCACAGGCCAGTGGGGTCTCTGCCCTCAGACACAACGTAATCAAGCGCCAGACGGGGTAGGTATGAAGTGAAAAACCAGATGAAGGAAGGCTGGAAGTTTGAGGAATAGCAGGCAGCTCCCCTGAGAGCTAAACAACACACAGGGGAAAGGGAAGGAAGGGGAAGGGTGTTTCAGGCAGAGGGGGCAGCATAGGTGGGGATGCTCTGACCAGCAGGGGCACCTGTATTTGAAGGGAGGGATGCACGATGCACCTTGGAAGGAGCCCACACCACGGGGGCATGAAAGGATCCGGGTCCATCCTTGAGCAAAGGGAAGAATCTCACAGGGCTGGCGCAGGAGCATCAGGGCTGATTTAGTGTGGCTGAGACCCCGTTGGTTGTTGGGCAGAGACTGGAGGCAGCTGCAGAGAGGGAGAGAGAGAGGGCCAGCCTGTAGGCATGGTTTTGGGTTCAGACACAGGATTTGGTGATGGTTTGGATGTGAAAAAGAAAAGAGAGGGAGGAACAGAGGATGAGTCCCCTATTTCTTGCTTGAGTAACTGGGCAGGTGGAGAAACTATTTACTGAGAAAGGGAAGACTTAAGGTTTGGGGGTAAAGATTAAGAACTCAAAATTTGATAGGCATTTTGAGCAATGAACCGGAGTGAGGGCAGAGAGAGATTTCCCCACGACCAAGGAGGCAGCAGCAGTGTGGGGCTGCAAATCTCACAGATGCCTAACTGGGGTGAGATAGGCTGGAGTAAGATTTAGTTTTGACTCTGGGAAGATAAGGTGAGGTGATATTTCTTGTATCTGGAGTTTCTGGAGTGAAAGCCACACTCCCCACACACATCTGCACGCATAAAAAAACTCTGGAAGGCTCCACACCACTCAACCTTGGTGTTTTTTTTATCTCTGGGGGTGCTGAGGATGGTGGGTGGCTTTTGTCTCCCCCTTTTGTTCTTTTGCATAATAACACTATATTGAGCATGGATTATTTGTGTAATAACACTTTCTAGCAAATTAAAAAGAAAAGGCCTTGCCAGGGAGACAGTGGCAAGTTTCCCTCTTATTTACTCGCCATCTCTCTCTCCTCTCTCCCTCCCCATTCCTCCAGGGGAGCCCAAAGTTCCTGCCATGTGGGCCTGGGAAACGGGTTGTTCAGGAGGAAAAAGGCAGCCCTGGACCTCTTCTGACACCTAGGATCTGGAGGCTGGGTTTAAAAGGCCCCTTGTAAGGTGGCCAGACCCTGACAAGGCCTTGCTGTTTCCAGCCATGAGTGGTTCCTTAAATATCTTCTCTCCACTTTTCAGTCTTGTTGGAGGGCACTGGGGGGTCCTGCAGGTGCAAATGCCTGGTCAAAAGATTATGGAAGTTAAGGGACCCACAGAGTGGGTAAGACTAAAAAGTGCAGGTGGAGCCAGGAACTGCAGGCCCTGTGGGAGCAGGGCTCTCCCAGACCCTGGGAGCCACTGTAGTTGAGCAGAACAGGACTTCCGGGGAGCGACTTGCCTTTGCTGGGCTGAGGTTGGAAGCCAGACCTCTTAGTGGGCGTGGGAGGCACAGGCCCATTCTCTCCTGCGCCTTCCAGCCCCCACCTGGTAAAGCCACAGGCCACCCCTCCCTGTAAAGGGACTACCCAGGACTGAAGCAGGAGCCCTCCTAGTGGGAAAACTGGGAACTTCTCTAAGACGGAGGCCAGAATTATCCTGATACTTCTTGGGTCCTCAGTAAATGCTGCTAAGGAGGGAGAAGGGAAGAGGAAGGAGGGAGAGAGAGGGAAGGGGGAGAAGGTGGGAAAGTGGGCATTGGCCTGGCATCACCTATTAAAGGAAGGAATAACACCCCCTCCGGGAATGAGGATCCTGGGGCCTCAGCTTCTCTTGAGCAGGGTGGGATTGGACCCGAAGGCTCTAGGCGCCCTTTCTCCTGGCTTTCTCTCTCCTCCTTACCTGCTCCCCTCTTTGGGCAGTTGCTGGCTCTTCCTGAGTGTTGAAGGGCCGGGTAGGAGAGGGAGACACCTTGGTGGTTTGGGAGTTAATTGCTCCGAGCCACCCACACGAGGATCTTGGCTCTTTCTTGGCTTCTAGTAATTCTGTGCCTGGTCCTCGGGCCCTGCTCCCTCTGCGCCCTCCGCCCTCGCTCCCGCATCTGCCCCCACGATCTCTCCCGGAGGGGCCCGGCCTGGCCGCGCGGCCGAGTGTAAGTGGGGACGTTTCCAGGCAGCGGGAGCCGGGCGCTCGGGGGTACGGGGGACAGCAAAGCGCGGCGCGGGGAGCGGCCCCCGCGGACTGGGTGCGGGTGGGAGGCAGGGAGCGCACACCGCAGCCCGCACACTCCACACTCGCCCGGCGGCCTCTCTCCACGGCCGGCCTCACTCCTCCCCAGTACCCGCTCCCCTCCCCCACACCCGCGGCGGCCGGTGAGTCCGTGCCTGGCCTTGACCTCGCTTCTCTGGTCTGTTTCCTCTTTAGAAAGCTGTGGCGACTCATAATAGTGCTGACCCGGGGAATGAATGAATGTGTGTCGAAACCATTTTGCAAACGAGCATTCTGCCTTTTATAGGTGGGTTGTGGGGGTGGGGGGTGGCTCACGGCGTCCTCTTTGCGTGTGCCGGAGTGGCAGGCTCTGCGAATGACATTGAGAGAGTCATTCAGCTTTCCTGTGCCTTAGTTTCCCCTTATGTGAAGGGGGGATGGTGTTTGTGGCTCCGACTGTGAGTGGTTTGAGAATTCAATGTGTTGATGTGTGTGAAGTTCTAGGTCCCCAAGTCTGGTTTCCCCACTTGCTGAGGTCCCCTGTCATGAGTGGCGTGGGAGGTGTGGCTGCTGTTACAATCACCTCATTTTGCAGCTGGGGCCAGTGAGGTCCAGGTTCCTGGGTGCGTTTCCTTAGGGCGCACAGCTGATAAGTAGCCAAGTCCACGCCTGCAGAGCCCCTCTGCAGCTACTTGAAGGTGACAAGCAAGCTGGCACCCTTGTAGCTCTCCTGTTGATTTCAGCTCTTGCTCCTTTCCAGACTTTTCCTCTGAAGATAAAGTGTAACTTCAGGACAAGCAGAGATGCCCAGGCCTGGACCAGCTCTGAGCTGTAGTTTGAGATCCCCTGTCCTGACTGTGCCAGGCAGTGGGCAGAACCCTGGGCTCCTGCTGCCTCTGCAGAGCAGAGCAGAGTTCCCAGGTCTTGGAGTCAGACCGAGTGGGTTTGAAGGCTGCCTCCCTGTTGATGCGCGATGCCAATACCTCATCTCTCAGAGCCTAGTTCTGAAGGTAGCTTCTGCCTTGTGGGGCAATGGCAAGGCTTAGAGATGATTGTGCAAATCCCTCCCGAGTAACTGGCATTTAGGGGTGCCCCCGCAAACTCCTACCTTCCCAAAGTCTAATTTCCCCATAAGCTGGTAATCAGGTGGCTGGTCAAATGAACTTTTTTTTTTTTTTTTTTTTTTTTGAGACAGAGCCTCAAGCTGTCACCTTGGATAGAGTGCTATGGCATCACAGCTCACAGCAACCTCTAATTCCTGGGCTCAAGCGAGTCTCCTGCCTCAGCCTCCCGAGTAGCTGGGACTACAGGTGCTTGCCACAACGCCCGGCCATTTTTTGGTTGCAGCCGTCATTGTTGTTTGGCAGGCCCGGGCTGGATTCGAACCCGCCAGCTCAGGTGTACGTGGCTGATGCCTTAGCCCGTTGAGCCATAGGTGCCGAGCCTGGTCAAATGAACTTTAAATGCTGCAGCACATCTAATTTTGCCTAAAGGCCAACTGTTCTTTCTGGGAGCTCTGATAAGGGAGGGGTCAGGGAAGACTGACTTGGTGCTAGTACCTAGACCTTAAAAGACCCTTTGATATGTGTCCCAGATGAACGAACAGAGCTGGGAATGCTGAGTGTAGGAATGAATGAATGAATGTGCATTCGCCCCTGAGTCTCCTTTCTCACTGCTGCTGCCTCCTCCAGGCTACCACAGGCCAGACTGCATTCTGGGGGTTGTTGATGGGTATTCTTATTTATATCTTCATATCCCATTTCACAGTAGGATGCTGCCACTTCCTGCTCCTGGGCCCCTGGCAGACATCAACAGTCGATCAGGGGCTCCCGCTTGCCCCTCGTTGTCCTCAGA
>CAUYRH010147059.1:0-13635 GCA_963574655.1 Perodicticus potto | reverse complement strand
CCACAACGCCCGGCCATTTTTTGGTTGCAGCCATCATTGTTGCTTGGCGGGCCCAGGCTGGATTCGAACCCGCCAGCTCAGGTGTACGTGGCTGGCGCCTTAGCCCATTGAGCCACAGGCGCCGAGCCTGTTATATCATTTTTTATGTTATCTATCTCTTAAGAGAATTTTTCATTATTTATTTATTTATTTATTTTGGTTTCTTGGTGTTGGTTTTCAACTTTCTAATTTGTCACATTCATCTTATTTGCCATCCATATTCTGAATTTGATATCTGACATTTTAACCATTTTATTTACTTTGGGGTACAGACTTACTACATATTGTGATTCTGTCATGGGATGGGGGGTTGTCAAAACACCATGTTTTATCATGT
The DNA here is from genome assembly GCA_963574655.1 of Perodicticus potto. Lineage (NCBI taxonomy): Eukaryota > Metazoa > Chordata > Mammalia > Primates > Lorisidae > Perodicticus > Perodicticus potto. The sequence continues at coordinate 13,259 of CAUYRH010147059.1, read as the reverse complement.
TTCAAGAGTTTGCATGCTGGTTCCTTCTCATCTAAATCCTTTTCTCTTGTCTCAACACAGATAAGTTTGTAGTGTCCCTGTTCTCTGCTTGGGACTATCCTACTTAGTGTAGGTGAAGAGGTGCCTGAATGGTGCACTTGTGTCCTACTCTGGATAATTGACCTGGCAGGAGAGAGATGAATGCAATGAAAATCTGTAATGCAGCTGTTTTCCTGAGTCATTCTATTCTTCTGCGGTTATCATAGTCTAAGCCAGTATTGGGGCAGGGTAGGGGAAAGAGGTATCATATGCAGAGTAGTGTGTTGGCTCTCAGACTGCTATTGGAAGCTTAGGAGGGCACTGGGTGTGTCCCTGCTCATGGGGCTGAGTGGCATGGGAAGTTGTCTCTGCCCAGATCTCCTCATGGTGTTAACAGTAGCAACAGGATGGGGCTAATCTGACAATAGCCTTGGTGCCATTCACTCAGCCCAAGTCCAAGTATAGTGGTAGCATGTGGTGGTGTCAACTGAGGTTGGGGCCAGCTGAGGTTAGTGGCTTGCATGATGGTCAAGACTAAGAAGGCATGTGGCACACAGTGGGGTGTGACCTCAATGGCGAGTCAGTGCTTTTGGGTGTGACTGCTAAGATACACAGCATGCAAGGGCCTGAGGCTGCAGCAGCTGGGTGGCATCCAGTGTGTAGAGAAGTGACAACTCCTCTGGGCCACAGAGGCATGCAGTATGTTGTGGATAGGTTGTAGTAAGTACAGCTTTCTCTCCATAGAAGACTAGTGCTAGCAGCTGCTATAGTGCTATTCAAGTGGTAGTGGTGGACTATCTAGATGATTGTGGTGTGTGCTGGAAGCCAAGGACCACTGCTCTGCTTGGATGCCCAGGTGGCTGGGTCACACAGTGTCCAGTCATGGAGTGTGCAAGAGCACTTATCTTCATCCTCCCTCCTGGTCTTGACAGGAGTGGTGGGGAGGTGGCTTCTGTGGGGCCAATCCCTGTGCAGTCTGCACACTTAAGATGAGAAATCAAAATGGCATCAGTGGTAATAATCTTGGGTTGGCAGGCAGTGGGACTCTGTTGTGCCTGTTTTTGGTGCAATGCTGTTGCACAGTCTCCATGCAGCTTCCTAATCAGGCTGGAGTTCTGCTGTGGTAAGGGGCCTCTCTTATAGCTTGGGTTATAGTGTCTTCAGGGGCAGCATGAACCTCAGGGTCTCTCCTTGGACCCTTCTCCCATATGGATGTTTCCCAGGTACTATCCAGTCTTGCCAAGCAAATAAGTCTACCTCCCTATCCTTCACACTAGATGTCTCCAGTTGCTTTTCTGATAATTCACAGTGCTTTCTCAAAAACAATCCATCTGGGAGGATGGGTGAAGGGAGGGTGATTGGTGGGATCACACTTACGGTGCATCTTAGAAGGGTACAAGTGAAAATTACTAAATGCAGAATATACATGTCTTCATAATAGTGATTAAATGGCCATGAAGGCTATGTTAAATAGTTCAATGAAAATATTTCAGATTGTATATGAAGTCAGCACATTGTGCCTCATGATTGCACCAATGTACACAATTATGATTTAATAAAAATAAAAGAAATTTTTTAAAAAGTCCATCTGTAAGTGAATATATACTTGCAACTTTTATTTTCTTATTAAATCAGAGCTGTGTACATTAATGCAATCAAGAGGTACAATGTGCTGGTTTTATATACAGTTAGAAATATTTTCTTTTTTTTTTTTTTGAGACAGAGCCTCAAGCTGTCACCCTGGAGAGAGTCCTGTGGCATCACAGCTCATAGCAACCTCCAATTTCTGGGCTCAAGCGAGTCTCCTACCTCTGCCTCCCAAGTAGCTGGGACTACAGGCGCCCGCCACAATGCCTAGCCATTTTTTTTGGTTGCAGCCATCATTGTTAATTGTCGGGCCCAGGCTGGATTCGAACCCACCAGCTCAGGTGTACGTGGCTGGCAACTTAGCCTGTTGAGCCACAGGCGCTGAGCCCAGTTTGAAATATTTTCATCAAACTGGTTAACATAGCCTTCACGGCATTTTATTAGTTATTATGTTAAGACATTTATATTCTACATGTAGTAAATTTTACATATACCTTTGTAAGATCCTTTCCTTGGAAGCAACATGTGTGAGCAGTTTCTAGTCAGACTTTTGGCTTCTCCCCTCTTTTTTTTTTTAATGTGGAGGAAAGAAAGAATATATTTTAAATAATAAAATCCAGTGATAATAAAAAAGATTCATTTTTTTTATAAAAGCAAACAAACCAAAACTCTGTATATATGAATATACTAACAAATATTTGTATGGACATGGGATAAATATAATTGCTCTTAACATCAGTTCAGTTATGGATGTATGAAGGAGGAAAGTAATTAGGGGATGATCACAGATTGTTTACACTTCCTCACATTATTCCACATGTCATTACTAACAGTGGATGTGACTGGACTTTAGTGTGGCACTTAAAGGTATAAAGTGGCTTAATGAATAAAAAAACTCAACCAAGGTATATGCTGTCTCCAAGAAACCCATCTAAATCACAAGGATTCACATAGTTTCAAAAAAAAAAAAATTCCACACAAAAGGAAATCACAAGTGAGCAGGAGTAGCTATTCTCATAACAGATAAAATAAACTTTAAATTGATAATGGTTATAAAAGACAAAGATAGTTATCTACATAATGATAAAAGTAGCAATTCAATAAGATATAGCAATCCTAAATATATATTCACTTAACTCAGGAGCTCTCAGATTCATAGAACAAATTCTACTAGATCTAAGAAAAGAAAGAAACAGCAGCATTTAAGAGCCAGGGACTTCAGAATAGAACAGATCATTAAGGCAAACAATCAACAAAGAAACATTGGATTTAAGTGAGACTCTAGAACAAGTGAACCTAACATATATTTGCAGAACTTTCTACCCCCAAACTGCAGAATATACAGTCTTCTCATTAGCACATGGGAGATCTTTCAATATTCATCATGTGTTAGGCCACAAAACAAGCCTCAGAAAATTTAGAAAAGTTGAATCATACCATGCATCTTCGTAGCCTACAGTAGAATAAAACTAGAAGTCCATTCCAAGAGGAAATCTCAAATTTACACAAAGCCATGGCAATTAAATAATATGCAACTGAAAGATCCATAAGTCAATGACAAAATGAAGATGAAAACCAAAAGATTTTTCGAACCGAACAACAAAGAGAACATAAGCTTCTCAAATCTATGTTAAATAAAGCAATGTTACAGGAGAAGTTCATAGCTTTAAATCCTTACATCAAAATGCAGAAAAAGTCAGGTATGACTTTTTCACACACTGGGAGGCTGAAGCAGGAGAATTACTTGAGGTTTGAGGCCAGAATGAACAAGAGTGAGACCCTATTTCAACATAACATAGAAAAACTAGCCAGGTGTGGTAGTTCATGCCTCTAGTTCCAGCTGCTCAGGAGGCAGAGGCAAGACAATTGCTTGAACCCAGAGGTTTGTGGTTACAGTGAACTATACACTTCAGCCTGGGTGACAGAGTGAGATTCTGTCTAAAAAAAAAAAAAAAGTTCTCAAATTAACAATTAAGTATTCCAACTTAGTCAACTAGAGAAAGAAGAATAAACTCAACTCAAAGCTAGCAGAAGAGAAGAAATGACAAAGATCAGAGAAGAACTAAACAAGCAAGCAAACTGCCCCCCCAAATACAAAGGATCAAAGAAATGTACAGGTTTTTTTTTAAGTTAAACAAATTATTGTTGTTTTTGTTTTTTGAGACAGAGCCTCAAGCTGTCACCCTGGATAGAATGCTGTGGCATCACAGCTCACAGCAACCTCCAATTCCTGGGCTCAAGTGAGCCTCCTGCCTCTGCCTCCCAAGTAGCTGGGACTACAGGTGCCCACCACAACGACCGGCCATTTTTTGGTTGCAGCCATCATTGTTGATTGGTGGGCTGGGGCTGGATTCGAAACCCGCCAGCTCAGATGTATGTGGCTGGCACCTTAGCCTGTTGAGCCACAGGCGCTGAGCCAAGTTAAACAAAATTGATTGACTCTTGAATAATCAGAAATAGAAAAGAAAGGACTCAAATAAGTTATATCAGAATATTTTTAAATGAAGCATTACAACTGATATCACAAAAATACAAAATACCATTTGTGACTAATACTGGGTCTCTTCCCATAAAAACTAGAAAATTTAGAGGAAATAGAAATATTTCTGGAAGAACTCAACCCTCAAGCCTGATTCAAGAAAAAATAGATATTCTAAACCTACCAACAATGAGTAGCAAGATTGAAACACTGATAAAAAATTTCTCAACAACTTCAAAAGACCTAGACCAGATAGATTCACAGCTGAATTCTACCAGACTTACAAGAAGAACCACCATGAATTTTACCAAAGATTTTCCATAAATTAAGGAGGGAATCCTTCTTAATGCATTCTATGAAATTACTATCATTTTAATACCAATAGTAGGAATGAACACAACCAAAAAAAGAAAGCTACAGCCCAATGTCCCTTGTGAACATAAATGGAAAAAATTTCAACAACATATTAGCAAACAAAAATTAACAGCACATCAAAAAAATTTCCACCTTTTTTTGCAAAGTGATACCTGGTCTTTTGGATATACTCGTAGTAGAGGAATTGCAGGATACAATGGCAGGTCTATTTTTATATTCCTGAGCGTTCTCCAAACTTCTTTCCAAAAAGAACGTATTAGGTGGCATTCCCACCAGCAGTGCAGAAGTGTACCCTTTTCTCCACATCCATGCCAACATCTGTAGTTTTGGGATTTTGTTATGTGGACTACTCTTACTGGAGTTAGATGGTATCTCAAAATGGTTTTGATTTGAATTTCTCTGATGATTAAAGATGATGAGCATTTTGGGGAGAGGGTAGGTTTTATGGAAGAAGAGTAAACAGTGGGACCACACCTATGGAGCATATTGCAAGGGTACAAGTCAAATCTATCAAGTATAGAACATACTATACTTAGAAATGTATCAAGTATAGAACATACTATACCATAGAAATGTCTTAACATAATAATCACATACATGAGGCAAAAGCTATATTAATTAGTTTGATGTAACCTCCAAATTATATAAAAAAATCAACACATTGTACCCTACATATGCATAAATGTATTCATGTTCTATGTGTACATGACTTTAAAAAAAAAAATTCACCATGATCAAGTGGGTTTAATCTCATGGATACAATGATGGTTCAATATATGCAGATAAATAAACGTGATTCACCACATAAACAGAAGCAAAAGCAAAGACTATGTGATTATCTCAATAGATGAAGAAAAAGCAATTGATAAAATAAAACCCATCTGTATGATTAAAACCCTCAACAAATTAGATATAGAAGGAAAATAATTCATATTAGTAAAAGCCATACATTATAAACCTATGGTCAATATCATGCTGAAAGTGGAAAAGTTGAAATCATCCCCTCTAAGATCTGGAACAAGATCAAGGTTGCCAATGTCACCACTAATGTCAGCATAGATAGTACTGGAAGTCCTAGCCAGAGCAATCAGACAAGAGTAAGAAATAAATAATGGGTATCTAAATCAGGAAGGAAGGAGGTCAAATTATCCCTGTTTGCCAATAATATGATCTTGTATCTAGAAAACCCTAAAGATAGCACCAAAAGGCTCCTAGAATTGATAAATTCAGCAAATTTCAGGTTACAAAATCAATGTACATGAATGACTAGCATTTCTATATTAATAATGGTTATACTGAGTAAAATCAAGAACTTAACACATTTTACAGTAGCTTCAAAGAAAAGAAAATACATAGAAACATATAAGGAGTTGAAAGATCTCTACACAGAGAACTAAAAAATACTGATGAAAGAAATTATAGCTGATGCAAATGGAGAAACAACCATGCTCTTGAATTGGAAGAATCATCATTGTTAAAATGTCCACACTGCCCAAAGTGATTTCTGTAACTGTTACAAAACTACCATCAAATACCAATGTCAGTTTTTACAAATCTAGAAAAAATAATCCTAAATTTCATATGGAAAAATAAGAAAAAAATAGCCAAAGCAATCTTAAGCAAAAGAAAAAATGCAAAAGCATTACATTACCTGATTCAAATTGTACTATAAGGATCTAGTAACAAAACAGCATGGTATAATATAAAGCTAGAAATGAACCAACGGAACAGAACAGAGAACCCAGAAATAAAACCATATAGCTACAGCCAACCGATTTTCAACAAAGCAGTCAAAAACATACACCGAGGAAAGTATCCCATATTCAATAGTTTATACTGGGAAAATTAGACAGCCACATGCAGAAAAATGAAACAGGATCCCTCTCTTTCACCATACATAAAAATTAACTGAAGATAGATAGAAGACTTAAATGTTAGATCTGAAATCATATAAATTCTAGAAGAGATTATAGGAAAAACTCTTCTAAACATCGAGGCAGGCAAAGAATTTATGATCAAAACTCCAAAACTAAATACAGAAAAAACAAAAATAAATACCTATACTTATTAAATTTAAAACATTTCTGCACAGCAAGGGAAGTATTCAGCAGAGTAAATAGACAACCAACATAATGAGAGAAAATAAATATTTATAAAGTATACAACTGACAGATTACTAATATCCAAAATCTATTAAGAACTAAAACAAATCAGCAAGAAAAAAGCAAATAACACCATCAAAAAGTGGACAAAGAACACAGACAGACTTTTTCAGAAGGTTAGACAATCACCAATAAATATATGAAAAAATACTCAGCATCATTAATCATAAGGAAATATAAATTAAAACCACAAGGAGAAACCACCTTTCCTCAATCTGAAATGATCAGTTAAAAAAATTAAGAAACAGTAGATGTTGACATGCATGTAGTAAAAAAGGAACATATACATACTATTGAAGGGATAGTACATTAGTATAACCTCTATAGAAAACAGTGTTGAGAGTCCTCAAAGAACTAAAGGTAGGCCTACCATTCAATCCAGCAATCCCACTACTGAGTAACTGCCCAAAGGAAAATAAATCATTATATCAAAAAGACAATTGCACAAAAATGTTCATTGCAGCACAATTTGAAATTGCAAAGATAGGTAATCAACCTAAGGTAACCAACCCACCCATCATTTAATGAGTGGGTAAAAAAAGCGGTACTTATGGAGTACTACTCAGTCATAAAAATGTCTTTTGCTGCAACTTGCATGAAACTGGAGATTATCCCAAGTAAATTATCTCAAAAATGGAAAATCAAATAGCACATGTTCTTACTAATAAGTAGGAGCTAAACAATGAGTACACAAGGTCATAAAGTAGTATAAAAGACATTGGAAACCAAGAAGGGAGAAGGATGGGAGAAGGGAGAGGCATAAAACTTACCGATCAGGTGAAATGTACACTATCCTGGGGACAGACACATAAAAAGCCCCAACTTCAGCTCTATACATCTTCTCCATGTAGCAAAAATGCATGTGCCTTCCTAATGTTTGGGGGAAAAGTTGATTTTTTCATCATTCTCAACATTATATAATATAAATGATACAAATTTCAAAGCTTATACCAACCAACCATGCTGCGTGTTGCTTAGGTAATGTAAAATTTTTATTTTAGGCTTCCATTAATATCTTTCCTCATAATAGTTTTCCAACTTAAATATCCAAAGAGTTCTAAGAATTTATTTCAAAACCATAGTCATTTCAGATAGGGAGTTAAGTTGATTGACTGATTTAATGCTTGTAAAATTTTTCTCTATTGGTCACTATCTACTTGAAATCTCTGCTCTGTTTCAATTGTCATTTAATTAAAATAATCCTCTGATTATTTGCTTCCACTAAAGTAGATTGATACTCAAATTCTGAATCATTTTTCATCCCCATAGTCCTCCTTTTCTAGAAAATCATATTGCATTACCCTAGGAAAGAACCTCAGAGAATGTGGAAATCAGAGGTCTGTGCTCAAACTATTCCTTTGCTCTCATTCTTTGCAGCATGTGGATTCATCATGGCCATAATGCTCGGGGAAATTTATAATTTGTTCAATTTAATTATATCTTCATCATTTAGAGATATTTCCCTTCTATGATCCATTTTGATCAGTCCTACTGTCTAATTAGAGATGCTTATAAACAGGGCCTCCTCTAGGGTGAGCAGAGCAGCAGGTGAATACCTTATGCAGGGCCTGATTTAAAAATGTATTATATGTATGGGCTTATGAAAGATACAGTGATTTATTATAAAGATTCTTTTTAATAGCACACAGAAATGAGGCACTTATCTATTTATTGTCCAGTCAGAACATATGAAGTTTCTCTGTAATGTTCAAGCACCAGCTCCTTCCCTTTAGGTTCATGAATAATTTTATGTTCTATGTTGTCAAATGACTGTGGCAGGCTACTTTCATGTTTCCTACTTTTAGAAAAAAGAGAGCAATGTTGTTGTTAATCACAATATTGTGGCTTTTGGGAACTTGTTTGTATTGAAAAGGTATCTTCCCCCAATTGCCCCTGCAATCATGGCAATACCATTGACTTAATGCTGGTTATGTTGTTATTTGTGAAAATGCATCACTCATTATGCTGCACATGAATACTAGTTGTCAATAGCTTTCTGTATAAAAAGCGTATGAGTGTCATTGACGATTGTCCAAGATATGCAGGAAACTAAAATTAATAACAGATTTTCCAGTCATGTGAAATTTCCTATTGGGATTATATTGCATAAACTGCATATCCTTCGTGTACACATTTTCTGTAACACAGTAGGCTATAAGGACTGCATTCCAAAATATGATGGTCTCTCAATGCTGACCATACTGTGGCCTTGCCCCCAAGGCCAAAGCAGGGAAAATGGTCAAGAGTCCCTATGAAGAATAAAAAGAACATCCCATTTGCACAATGAATATCATCCGTGACTATCAGAGCTTAGGACTAAACCAGAAGACACGATGTCACCCTCTGAAGAAGGCAAAAGACACCTTTGTGGGCTCGTTTACATTACAAAGTAACAGCCTTGAATGCCTTCCCAAGGACCACCTGGCAAGTAGTAGAGAACCAGGGGAGCAGGTGGAGCTATAGCCATAAACTTTAAATATAAGGATATAGATTATTTGAAAGTGAGATGACAGAAAATGATATGCTGTGTACCTAATAATCAAAAGGAGATAGTGTAATTATATTAATTAATAAAGTATAACTTAAGAAAAGAAAGAATTACTGGAGATAAAAGGAACATTTCATAATGATAAACAGTAAATTCAGTGGGATAATGCAGCAATAATAAATGTGTAATCACCTATTAAAACTATATGATTACAAGTAAAATATGTGATTATGTAGTTACCACTTAATTCACTCATAACATTTTTAAAATACTGTGCTAATCTGACATTTTAAGTATTTGAAAAGCCCAATACTTGCTACCCACCTCCCTACCCATCTATTTTCCCATTTCTTGAAGTGAGAATTTCTGACTTAAAAGAACACATTTCACTTTGAGGCTATTGATTGCAATTCATATAATTGCCACCAGATGGTAGTGGTTATCTGCTTTAAAGTGCATACTGAGCAATAAAATTTCACAATCCTAAGAATCAAACAAAGGTATGGAGAAACTATCCACTTGTTCTTTAACACCATAACCTAGTCCCTGTGCTGTAGAATATTTTTTAACAAATATTTTACATACTTAATATCTGTCAATTTATGAGGAATCAAGAAGTGATAAAATTCTTGCCTTCAAGGAAATTAGGAACACTAGTGAAACATATGGAGAAATCTATAGTAAATGACAATATTGTGTGACAAGAGCATGGGAGAAGAAGTAGAAGATTTTATGTACTCATTTAACATACAAATCTGACTCGATTTACGTCAAGGAAAGCTTTCTGGAAGGCATAGTTCTCTATAATATAAGACTACCACCATCTGGTGGAAGCTGTGACTGCAAACACATGTATCAAAGAAAACTAAAGGATGGTTAAGAGTTAGCTGGCAAATACATATAAGATATATATATATATAGAGAGAGAGAGAAGTATTCCAAAAAGAGAAGTGGCACGTGCAAAACCCTAGATGTTGTGGGGTGTGTGTGTGTGTGACAGAGAGATAGAGAAAGATTAGGGCTGAATGCAGAAAACTAAAACACTCAAAAATAGTTTGAGTTATGTGAAAATATAACCTGGAATCCATGTTTACATTAAGCATAACGGTGCCAGGTCCAGACTGATTTCCAAGTACTCTTTACCAAATGTGTAAAGAATGCAATAATACTTATTACTCCTTATAAACTTGTCCCAGCAAAAAGCAGGTGAAAAAATGCAAAAATATCTAATTTCATATGACTAGTAAAATCCTATTACAAAATTAAATGTAATTAAAAAAAAGAAAGCTAGGGTGGCACCTGTGGCTCATGGAGTAGGGCACCGACCCCATATACTGAAGGTGGTGGGTTCAAACCCAGCCTCAGCCCAACCTGCAAAACAGAAAAATAGCTAGGCGCTGTGGTGGGTGCCTGTAGTCTCAGCTACTCGGGAGGCTGAGGCAAGAGAATCACCTAAGCCCAGGAGTTGGAGGTTGCTGTGAGCTGTGTGACACCACAGCACTCTACCAAGGGCGATAAAGTGAGACTCTGTTTCTACAAAAAAAAAAAAAAGCTTATAGTGTTAGCACTTACAGTTTCCATTCTGGCATTCTGGCATGTATAAGTTTACAAGTCACCCCTCTATCCTAACAAGTAAAAAGCTGAACAAACTTAAAAAAAAAAACACCGCAACTCTTCCTATATCCTTCAGAAAAATATCGCAGAGCAAATCATTGCCTCCGAAATTGGAGAGAGGAACAGGCAGATGTAGACAATTACAATGTAGCAGCCACAAACAGAAGCCTCCCTTAGAATAAGTACTGGGCTAGAAAACCTAAACTATAAGTTGCTGGAGGCCTAATGTGGAAATCCTGAGACATAAAAGCTCCAAAAGGTCTCTACCATGGGTAGGTTGGAAAGAACATACTTTTATGAGTTTTAACTCCAGGATCGCTACCAGGTTTTCACTGTGAATATTAGACAAAAATTCCCTTGGGCTTCTAGGAGGAGGAAGGGAAAAGCAACCACTTTGAAATAGCTCAGAGCTTTCTGTTCTTAACAAGACCTGTCCTCAGGAGCATCTGCGTTACCAAAGCCTGGCCAGTTGGGGCTTTGCCAGAGCGGAACCAACAAGGGAAGAAAAAATACCTAACTTCAGCCCTAGCAGCCACTCTGTACAACCTAAGGGGTTGAGACAAACAAACTTAGAGCACAGGCAAGGGCACAGGCTGACTCAAAGACTGAGACCCAACCACAGGACTAGAGTATGCTTACATCACTAAAGGTCTTTTTACAAGGTTGTTTTTTTTTTTTTAACCCAACACATCATGTCTGTCTTTTAACAAAAAAATCAAAAGGCATATTTAAAGGCAAAAAAAAGTTTGAAGAAGTGGACAAGCATCAGAACCAGACCTGGATATGGAAGTGATGCTGGAATTATACTGTAAAATAAAGCAATTATGATTAATATACTAAGGGCTCTGATGGAATAAGTAGAAAATCTCGATAACAGATGAGTAGCATAGGCAGAGCTAGAAAGAAATTCTAAAAAAGAATAAAAAGATAAATACTAGTGATCAGAAAAACTGTAACAGAAATGAAGAATGCTGGGAACAAGATGGCCAAATGGAAGCAGCTTCCGAAAGAGGCTCCTGTCCAAAAGGAAAGATAACCTCCTGAAACTGCCCAATTAAGCTGAAGACTGGGAGCCCAGCTGAGAGAGAGAAGTGATAACTGTAGGTCACCTCTGCCAAGGCAAGCTGCAACTCCAAGAAAGCAAGCTTCAGGTACAAAATTCATCTGAAAGGAAAAGTGTCCGTCCCCTCCCCCAAGAGAGCTGTGGTTTTTTTGTTTTTCCGTTTCCTTTCTTTTTTTTCTCTTCATTTGCTTTTGTGGGTTTTCTAACAAGCAGTGAACCTTGGACCTCTTGTCTCACCCCACGGAAGAGTGCAGTGGGAAGTGGGGACTGCTTTCTCAGAGCAACACTGCTGTGACTCTGAATACTCTCTTGCTAGGCAGAAAAACTGAACTGAAGTTTTCCCCAACATTCTGAACTTACAGTACATCCGTCTCCCCTTACCTGATGAACCAGAAGCCTAATCCCCACTGAGACTGAGGAAGGAGCTTCTTGTTCAGTGCCCTCACCCACCTGCCAGACCAAGCGCCACACCAACAAGAGACTCTGGGGGGGCCACTCTGAGCGAGCCTCTCTGAGCGAGCCTCCCTCCCCCCGAACAGGGACTACGCCAGCAACTGCATGGCCCCGTGTCCCACACACAAAGCCCGCTGGGCTTCCACAGGTCTGCCCCCAGCCAGGGACTCCATGGCTGACTGTGAGGCCCTGCACCCGAAGCCTGCTGGGCTTCTGCAGATCCACCCCTGGCCAGGGACTCCTCCTGCTACTGCGAGGCCTTACTGTGAGGCCCCATGTCTGCTGGTCCTCTGCAGGTCTGCCTTTGGCCAGGGACTCCAACAACAATGGTGCGGCTCCACATCCCGCACTCACCAGGAATCTGCAGACCCACCCCTGGCCAGGAACTCCCCCAGTGACCGCACAGCCCTGCTCCCCATGCCCACTGGGCCTCTGCAAGGCCCAACTTTGGCAAGAGACTACACAGGTGACTGTGCAGTACTGTGCCCTGCACCATGGGGCCTCTGCAGGCCCACCCCCAGCCAGGGGCTCTGCTGGCACCTACTGGGCCTCCACACATCTGCCTCCGGTCAGGGACTCCAAGAGCCTCGCAACCTGCATCCTCCCTCCTGTACCAACCTTGCCTCCACATGGGCTCCGCCCATCTGACCAGGGACTCTGGATGACATTGGACTGGAGCCCTCCCTCCGGAGCCCTCCATGCCTCTACATGGAGCCCTCCTCCCGGCCAGACTGCTGGAGCTGTGGGCTCTCTTTGCCAAAGTCACCAGGTGCCTGGCACTCCCAGAACCGTGTGCAACATCCCCTGCCCTGCTGCTGGATCTGGTCGTGCCACACTCCGGAGCTGCTCCCACAGCCAGAACTCCCTGGCTGGGGCATTCCCAGAGAAGCTACACAGGGTCACTCCCTACAAAGTTCCAGCAACAATGGATAGATCCCCCGGGGGTCTAATCTTGGAGAGACACCTCCCCAACTCTGAGGACGGTCAGAAGCAATGGTAAAAAACAATCATGGGGTGGAA